>CAUYPK010150427.1:0-18310 GCA_963574355.1 Loris lydekkerianus | reverse complement strand
AACATTGGAAAGTCAATTGAAGAAATGATTATTTTTCTACTAGGAAGCCAACAGACTTTAGAGTGTACAGTGGTCTATAAATCAATAAACTTGATGCAAACAAAATTACTTAAAAGACAGATTTGCCAATTAGAAAGAAAGAATTTAGTTGTGATTTCCAAAGCTATTTGAAATGAGCTTGAATTCATTCAGCCATCAAATATTTTTTGCCACAGTAGTGAATAATTGCCAAAGGGAGAGATATACATAAAAATATATAAATCAGACTGTCATCCATGCAATGAAGAGAAATAAAGCAGAATAAAGAGACAGGGAGAGAGGAAGAGGGAAGGGGTCTTTGAATGAAAATATCAGCCTGAAGAGGAGATTTTTATGCAGATATTCTAAAGAAAGGAGGAGGTAATCTCAAAATCTGTGGGATACCATTCAAAACTAATGCAAAGACCCTAAGGTAGACTGAGTTTGGAAAGTAAGAATGCTGATGTGGCTGAAGCAGAATGAGTGAGGTGAGATGTGGTTAGAGAGGCAGACAAGGTCAGATTGAGTAGGGCCAGGTAGATCAGAACGAGGACTATGGATTTTGTACTAAATGTGATAGAAAGCATGGGAGGGTTTGAGCATGACAGATTATAACCTGATCTGTGTTTTTAAAAGATTAACCTGACTGCATGTGGAGAATGGATGGGGGGTTTGGGGGTGCTAATGGGTAGCAGGGTAGTAAGGTGGAGGTGGTGAGAGAGAATAGGTTTAGGGTATATGTAGAATAATATAGGTGTGAAGGTAGAGCTCTAATAAGTTGCTGATGGATTGTATGTAGGGAGCAAGAGAAGAACTAAGCAAGGCAAAATCCAAGTGTTTGTCCTGAGCAACTCGAGGGACAGTAGTTCCATTTACTGAGCCGTGGGAGACTGAACAGAAGGAGGAATAGACAGAAAAATCAAAAGCTTGTATTGGACATGTTAAAGTGAAGATGCCTCCTCTTAGACATCCAGGTACAGATGTCACACAGGCAGTTGGATATTTATGTTTGGAATTCCTGGCAAAGGATTCAGATACTTGTACTAATCTGTGAGTGCATAGCATGTTGATAGTATATAAAGCCTTGGGACTACGTTAGCTCACGTAAAAATACCGTGAACAGAGTATGTCTGAGGACTGAGCTCAGGCCCTCCAATCTTCAGAGGTCAGGGGGAGTGTTGTGGGCCTAAAGTGGGGATGCTTTCCTTCAGAAAGATTGGCATTTGCTTCTGCTCACAGCCTGTGGAAACACTATAGTCTCTTTGAGGTGTTTGGATTAATTGGAGGATCTGAGGTTTGGGTCCCCCACCTCGCAGCTGGCCCAAGGTCTTAGTGGTGTTGCTATCAGGATTTGTTCACCTTTAACATACCCGACTCCCCGCTCTCGGTCCATACTGCCTAGGGCTCCTTCCTCAGCTGTCAGCTCTTGGATTTCTTTTGTGTTTTGGTAGTGATGATGGAGATGCTGGGATACTTTTCTTCATTCCTGCAAACCCAGCAGTTCCTTAAAAGAGTATGTTTTATTCATGATCTACTTGGTTTATAGCAGATGAGCCCTTTCAGAAAATATGGTTTACCCTTCTGTGAAAGGCATCTTACGGTCTTAAAACCACTCAATCGGGCTAATCTTCTCCATCATTTTACTTTATTAAACTATGCTTGTCAAGGTCATCAGTCACTCACAGATTGTTAAATCCAATGACTAGCCTTCATCTCTCTCCATCTCTTAGCATGATTTATCTTCATCTCTTGAATGACAACTTTAATGTTCCTAACATCACCTGTTAAGTAGCTGAGCTTTGAATTGCTTGATTTTCTGAGATGCTTTGTTTGTATTAGAGGAAATAAGGTGGCTAGGTAGACCTTTGACAGCAGCCTACTCTGAGGACTAATTCTACTCAAAATACTGCCGCATACAGTTCAGGAACCCAGAGAAACAAATTTAGTACTAGCAATAAATAAAAAAAAAAGAAAAATGTGCATTACTGAAAACCTATCCTGCATTCACACACAATTTATCTCTCCACTTAGCTAACATGAACTTTCCGTAAAGAAGATGGTACTCTTTTGATAATCTCTCCTCAGAAGTAGAGGGGTCAGAGAAAATTTATTGCTTTCTTGCTGATTCCAGTAAAATTTCAGAAACATAGAAAGCTATTGCCCAGCTATGAATACCACCTGGTTTTGAAGGTGATTACCATTGCTCATCATTCTGGGGTTTTTGCTCTGTCCTGCTTTATTTCTGCCATGATGTCCCATGGGCCCTTCTGCACTGTGGATACTCTTACTTCATTAATAATAACTGAAGCCACCCTTGATGGAATTCTATCATTCCTGCAAAGACAAGTTCTTTTAGTAATACTATTGAAGACTAAATACAAACTTCACAATGCAGGAAAAATTTTGTTTGTCCTGGAAGTCCTCTAAGACAGGATGGAGACCAATTTTGAGATTAGATTATGTCATTGGCTCATTGTGAATCAAAGGGGAGGAATGACACATACATGTTATGTATAATGACAATGATGTTTTGTTCAATGATGGACTGACCACATATACATGTGACTCCATAAGATTATAATGTGGCTAAAACATTTCTGTCATGTGGTGACGTAGCCATCACAATGTTTTACTACCACACATTACTCACATGTTTGTGATGATGCTGCCATAAACAAACCTACTGTCAGTTGTACAAATTTATAGCACATATAATTTATACAGTACATAATGCTTGATAATAATAATAATGGCTATGATAATGGCTTATATATTTACTATACTTTAAATCATTATTTTAGAGTATACTCTTTCTTCTTAAAAAACAAACAAACAAACAAACAAAAACTAACTGTAAAACAGCCCCAGGCAGGTTGTTCAGGAGGAATTCCTAGGAGATGACAGCTGCATGCAGGTTATTGCCCGTGAAGACCTTGCAGTGAGACAAGATGTGGAGGTGGAAGACAGCCATGTTGATTATCCTGTAAGGAGTAATTGCTTCCTGCTCTGTGTGCCCTGACACTTTACATTTCCATAGATCACACACTTCACTGTACCTGCATCACTGTTAGATGTGGACATGTGTGTTTCCTTAACCAGCTCCTTAAGGGCAACTTGAAACCCCTGCTATGCTTAGGCAAGCGGAGTCTTCACAGTAGGAAGCATTCAACCAAAGGACTACTGGAGTGATGTGGTAACTCTGCTTTCATCTCATTTTATAAGAACCAGTTTAAGAATGTTAGGGCTATCCTCTCTGACACTTGTTCCCAAATTCTTAAATGTATTCTGTTCACACATGCGACCTCTATCCTAAAATTCACTGTGGGTACAAGGAACTAGAGTTTCAGTTAACTGAAATACATGTACATGTCAATTAACTGAAATATTTTAATGGTAAAATATGTAAAATAAATGATATAGATGTGGTTTTTACCATGGAAATTAAGATTGTTGTCAAGAAATCTCAGTTTTTTGAAGTATTAGTGTTTTACATTAGCATCATTCATGGCTCTTGGAAAGAAAGGGAACCTCCTTTCCTAAGATTGCCCATTCTGAAGCCTCTCATTCCAGTTTCTGGTATAGCAGAAGGATACCCAAGGGCAGCTGTTCCCCATATCTCATGGAAGGCCTTGTTTCTTCCTACACGGCAAAGACTACACGGCTGGAGAATTGAAATGGTCCATGAATAAGGCAAACCTCAAATTTTACTTACAAAATAAAAAAGCAATATAGCTAATTTAAATAAATGAGTTAAGCAGCACCAGAAATTAAGAGGTACACATGTTGCTGGATCATGGAATCCATCTGCCCGTCACCCAAGCCAAACAACGGAGAAGAGGACGAGAGATCAACAGTTTCACTTTTATTTACAGAAAAGCCAGCAATTCCAGGGAACAGCAGGGATATCTCCTCACAGAGCTGCTCTGCTCTCCTGTTTCCCTGTTACTTTTGCATTCTTCACAGTGAAAGTAACCTTGAGTCATGTTATTACCACAGTGTACCTTAAATAGATTCCTCTTCATACGTTACAAGGTCACACAATATCTCCATATCTTAAAGTGGTTGTATCTTCAAAGCATTTTTACTTTAGATTAAATTTATAATGAGTCACTGCTGTACTCACGTGCATTGCTAAGTGCTCTTCATACACTGGGCCCTTGGAGCATCGTGACTTCACCTAGGACAGAAGGGCTTGTATGTGAATCAGTAAGTCCAGATGGCAGCCTGAGGGCTCATCCAGCCCTGCCCTGCACGTTAGGGTTATTTAGGATGACAGTGGCTGCCATCACAAGTGGGTTAGTCATGGGTCGCTTAACAGGGATATGTTCTGAGAAATCCATCGATGGGCAACTTTGTCACAGTGTGGGTATCATGGAACATGCTTAGACAGAACCAGGCGGTGCAGCCCACTCCATGCTGGGCTCTGAGGTGTAGCCCATCTGCCCTGGACTACAGACGTGTTCAGCATGTTACTGCACTGAACACACGGGCAATTGTAATGCAATGGTATTTGTGTATCTAAACATATCTAAACCTAGAAAAAGGCTAGTAAACTATGATATAAAAGATAAAAGATAGTACACCCATAGAAAGCACCAATCAGCCCAGCTTGCAGGATTAGAAGTTGCTGTGGGTGAGCTGGTGAGGGAGAGGTGGATGAGTATGAAGGCCTGGGCCATTCCCCTGCACTTAGGCTACACTAAATTGATGTTAAAGATTTTTCTTCAAAACTTAATGTTGCAGTACTGTAACTTTTTTACTTTATAAACCTTTAAGTTTTTTTTTTTAAACTTTCTGACTCTTTGGTAATGATAGTTATTTAAAACACAAATATACAAAAATATTTTCTTTCATACCCTTAATATCTTTTTGTATCTTGCTATCTTTCATGTCTTTTCTTTTATATCCTTATTCTGTAAGCTATCAGGTGGGATTTTAAGTTTGACCTTAAAGATGGAGGAAGTATATAGACAGAGAGAAAAGAGGCATTTCAAACCACAGGTGTAGGTAATACATAGTGTCTACTAGGAGTCCGCAGAAAGAATGGATCGGGTGTGTGGCTGGAGAGCAGGTGCGTGGATAGCATGAGGTGGGTGGTGAGGCCAAGCAGTAGGTTAAGACCAGGCTATCCCAGATTGTCAGTGTTACACTGCAACATTTTCCCGTTATTCTATAGCAAGAGTTGTTGAAGGTTTGGGGGGCAGTGACTTTATAGAATCGTGTTTGTGCTGTTGGGAGATAATTGCTGACAGTGGAGGTTATTCCCACAAACATGGTTTGCGTACTTGTGCAGAGGAATGCAAAGATGACTAGGACATTCCTACTCTCAGAGAACTTCATCCATTAATAGGGAAAAAATGGATGGGAGAGGGATGAGACTGGAGGAAGATTAGTTCTGGAATAGTCTCACTGAGAGATTACAGAAATTGAAGCTAGGATGGCAGCAAGGAAAATAGAAAGTTTGGGACAGAATCAAGAGATGTTTCAGAAAAGTATCAACAGGACTTAAAGCTCAGTGGAAATTGCAGGTGAGGTAAATGAGAGCCTCCCCAACAATCACTCTCCAGTTCCTACCTGTGTAACCAGGAGAGTGGTACTGCTCTCCACCAAGGTGGGGACACAGAAGAGTGGGCGGACTTAGAGATGGGAAGGAGGGCAGATTCAGTTTAGGTTTGGATCTGTTCTGTTTGAGGTTCTAACATGATATCTATCAGGAGAGGTACAAAGGGATTTAGAAAAGTGATTCTGAGGACTAGAAGAAAAATGAGAACTAGAATTGCAAATGCAGAAGAGTTGACAGAGAGGGCAGTTGAAATCGGGTCCATTGTTGAGCTCTCCTGTTGGAACAGTACAGAGTAACGCTGTGAGTTTAGGAGAACTGGTGATGTAAGTATAAGGAAAAGGAGGATATTGTAAAAAAAATACTTAAGAAAGAGGCAGTATCACTAGGAGAGCTGGTTAGCAATCTCAGATGTTGTGTAGAGGTCATCTGGAATGAAGGGTAAGGAAACTCATGGATTTTTTTAAATTAGAAAGTGTTTGGCTACCCGTGGAGACCTGCGTTAGTAGAAGAATGGGCTCAGTAGCTTCTTTAGATTGTGGTGGAATGAGGAGTAATGGGAGAAGCAGCAATGGGGAAATAGATTTCTTTTTGCTCACTTAATCTATAAATATTTATTGAGCATTTGCCTCTCATTTGTGAAGTGAGGGGAGAGTGGAGGGGGTAGTTATATAAAGGGGAAATCAGGGTCAAAAAAGTTACAATGAGAACGATGAACCTTTAGCAGAGAGAAAAGAGGCAGTGCAGAGAAAGAAAGAACACAGACAAATTCCCAGGACGTGGGAAGGATGAACGCTGAGCACAGGTGGAGAGAATTTACTTTGGCCCAAGGTATTCAGGGGGGTGGGGAAAAGGGTGGGGCTCCTTTGAACTGTGTGTTCCCGGCTCAGTTTTAATTTACATCAAGTGGTTTTCTTTATGGCTTGCTGCTGTCATTGATGATTGTTTGTGAAATAGCATAATCATAGTATTTTTCTTGGCAGTGGATCTTCACGTTTGTTTCAGATGAATAAAGCTCTCCAGGCACCATTTGAAGGGTATGTGGGCTGTAGTGCTAATACTTCACCTCATCATTCAAGACAGTATTGCAAAATGGAGCTGGGCATAATTTCCAGTAGTGTGGTCAGAGAACAAGTGTCTCTCAAGCAGTAATTGCTATGTAGATCACAACAGCCATTCTTTGGAAGGGACTCCTACTGGAGACAGTTGGTGAGCTTGTAAAATAATAGCTGCGTCAGCCTCTGAGGATATAATGATATGCGGAATATTTAAACCTTTCTGAGAGCTTAAGGAACTAGCTATTTGCTTGGAGCATATCACAGCATTGCAGAGGAGATCTCTTGTTTACTTTGTGGTGCAGAGGTGACTGTTTCCCTCTGTGTGAGTTGCAGAAAAGGTTTGCAGGGGGCTAGTGGAGACAGTCTCATCACCGGCTAAAAGAAGCTGGGTTTATCCTGAAGACAATTGTCACTTCTATTGAATTTGTGTAGAAAATGCTTTGTCTGCACAGGAGTTTAATAAAGATTCATTTGAGGGAGGTTCACCAGGCAGCATGGGAAACAGATTTGTTAGAGGGTTGAGAGCAATTGGGAAGAGATCAGAGCTGACAAGAAAACTTACCGTTGATTTAAGGCAAATCACTCACAAAAATGAAGGGGGAGGAGTCAAGAGGGAATCCTATTTTTATTATTGACGAGAAACGGCTTGATAGTCACAGACTGGAAGTGGGGGCTGCCTCCATATAGAGAAGAACAAAATAAAGTGAAAAATGCTCTAAAAATTCTGAGCTTAGAAATAATACCTCCCTTCCCCCCAAACAAAAAAATGAAATTTGAAACAGACATTCCTTTCTATTAGGAAATAAACAAGCTGTACTTTTAAGCATTTACTTGAATTGCATCTGCAGGGCTGACCTCTTTCCTCCTCTTCAGACAACCCTTTTTATTGCTCTGTTTTTGCCACATCATCAAAAATCTTGTTTATTTCTCATTGGACATGAATTAATAATGCTTTACCTGCAACACAAAGAACTATTAAAGTGATAAAAAGAAAATGAGCACATTTCAGCTCTCCAATAAAAAACAAAAATCCACTCCTCCTCCTCCCCACTAGACTATTAAATGCTGAAAATCCACAGGCTTTCTGCAAAGAAGGTCACATTAAGGGTCTATTAAATAAATAAGTTAATTAAACCTTGACATTCTGAAACAGTTCTGAAAAGGTCTAATTAATATTTAAACTATTGAAATAATGATTTCATACCTCACATTCTTTAAAAATAGTGTAACTCAATCACTCCCACACACAGCGCGCTGCAGTCAGCTGCTGGTTTTCTAAGGGCCAGAAACATAGTTCATCGGTCCGCATAGTAATCGTGATAGGTGGGGGGAACTACAGAGGTTTTATAGGAGTGACCAGAATTTTTAATAGCTTTATTGACTCTCTAAGTATTTGCTTTGTTTCTTCCTTGATAGTACGTGGAGGCACAGAAGCTAATGTATTCAACTGCAATATTTCCTTTTATTCAAGCCAGTGTTTACCTCAGCTTGTTAGATTGGCTCTTGTGACTGGAGAGATTTTCCAATTCAATAAAAAAGATTTGGATTTTTTTCCCCAGGAATTCTCCAATTTTGTCCCCACCCACTCCTTCCTCTCTTAACTGCAAAGTGTAGACACAACGACTTCTTAATCACTGACAGGGATTCATCTGATTTTTCTGTTGTTGCTGCTGCTGCTGTTGATTCTGTTGTTGGAATGAGTCTTGGATATTTGAATGGAATTGTGTGCTCAAAGTTACAAGAGGTCTGGGGAATAGCAGAGAGGGAAATGTATCTGGCTGGGGCCTAGAGGCCTGAACTCAAGGCCAGAAATCTTTCTTAAATGTGTGGCTACCCTTGAGACTATCTTGCTTATCTGCAGCAAAGTTTCCACCAGTTGTGCAAGATTTCCTGATGTGCTGGTTATAAAGGGCGTCCATTCCAACTCTTTGAATCAGATTCTGTGAGGATACTATCCACATATTTGCCACAAGACTCAAGGCTTCACATTAAACTCTGAGAACCTGGCCATAGGATAAAGTATAAGCTTTTTGGCACAGCACTGACAGACATCCCTGAATGGTTGGTATCTCTTGTCTCTCACCATTCCCAGCCATTGATGGTTATCTGTGGGAAAACACATACATTTCTCTTCACATACTGTTTCAGGGTCAGAATTCTTTGGGATTGTCTTTATGTTGCTATAACAGAATACCACAGGCTGAGAAATTTATGAACAATAGAAATTTATTTCTTACATTTCTGGAAGTTAAGAGTCTTAGGATCAAGGCACCAGCAGGTTTGATACCTGGTGAAAGTCTAGTCTCTGCTTCCAAGATGGCAACTTGTAGCTCATCCCCTAGAGGGGAAGAATGCTGTGTGCAAGTTTGGTGAAAGGAACAGAAAGGAAGAAAAGGGACCAAACTCCCTTCCTTAAGCCCTTTCACAATTGCATTAGTGCAGCCATCAGAGGGGATTCCACATGACCAAAACACCAGCCAAAAGGCATCACTTCCCAACATGGTCACATTGGGGATCAAGTTTCCAACACATACATTTTGAGGGACACATTCAGACCATAGCAATGACTGCCAAAATCACTCACCTGATAATTCCTATAGATCCCTTTGTATTAGAGAGCTCTGTGAGGACGTGGCTTTGTCTATTTTCACAGTTGTATCCTTAGTACTTGGCACAATACCTGCACATAAAAATTCCTTGAGTGGCTCATCAAATCGATAACAGACGTCGTGTACAGGTGTATAGTGGGACACATCAAAGTAGTTTTTGGTCAATGATGATTCCTATGTTCCTTTTCTATCACAAAAAAATTCTGGGTGTTCTTTAAAGAAGTGGCCACTTTTAAAAAATATATATATATATATTATAAAGTTATTGCTGTCATGTTTGCAGAGTTATTACTGATATTGGCAGTGACTCCAACCATTGCCACGTCCAAGCTCCACAATCAGAATCCCTAAGGATGAAGCCATGTGTCCTCTTTAAAAGCTGCAGAGAAAATACTGTTTAACCAAAGTTGAACCACTGCTTACACTGTGTGCAAAATAATGTCTTGAGTGACCATTTATTAGTATGTGTTCTTTGAACTATTACATATTGTGGAAAGACTAGAAAACTCAAGAGTCTTACTTCTGGCCCAAACTACCTTGGGCCTGTTGCTATTTGTTGCTCCTGGGCCTCTTTTCATTATGTGTAACAAAATGAGATAAAACGAAATGGGATGTTGGGTGGGTAAGCTCTCTCTTCCATATTTTTGTGAGTGAAACCAAAATAAAATCAGACACTGGAATGGCACAGTTACACAGGTGGTGTATGCACCCTGTGGCAGCTGTCATTTACTTTTTCCTAAATAAATCTTTCTAAATTAGTGCTTGCACTGGGAACGCCTGTCAGGTTGAGTTTATTATGCTAACTGGTGCCCTCTTGGATGAAGCTAATTTAGCTTCCAAAGTCACATGGAGTAGCAACTTTCACAAAAAGAACATCTGATCAGATCACATTTTGCATTCTAAGGCTTAATTTGGGTTAGCAAACATTTTCTGAGTTCCAACTGGCTTATAAGCACTGTGGTAAATTTTGAGATAGAAAGATTAATATGATACAGTTCTCGTCCTCGAGTTGCTAACAAGGATAATAGACGGGCAAATAGGGAGGGTGCAAGCAGGATGATTGCCCATAATGGAAAATAATTTTAATTTTCTTGTTTTTAATCTGAGGTCACTATATTTCTAGAACTTTCTTTCAGGTTCAGCCAGATCTTACCCTAACAAAGGGTTTAGAATTTCAAGGACAGAGAATATAATAGGTCAGCTGTGTTTTTAAAGAAAGACTGGACATTAAGAGTGGCTGTGACTGGAGGTGGGTTTTAGAATTTAAAAAAGAAAGAATTGGAAAAACATGCATTTCATTGTGCCTTACAATTGTGAATCAGAGACATAGGAACTAGGGCAACTGTGGGGTGTGCAGAACACAGATTGGAAGTAGCAGGTATTTATTTTAAGTAGGCATTAAAATGGTTTACATTGGCTGGGCCCAGGGTTCACACCTATAATCCTAGCCTTCTTGGGAAACCAAAGCAGGACGATTACTTGAGCTTAGGAGTTCGAGATCAGGCTGAGTGAGAGTGAGACCCCATTTCTACTAAAAATAGAAAAATTTAGCCAAACCTTGAGGCAGACACCAGTAGTCCCAGCTACTCAGGAGGCTGAGGCAGTAGGATCACTTGAACTCAGGAGTTTGAGGTTGCTGTGAGATAGGCTGATGCCATGGCACTCTAGCCTGGGCAATAAAATGAGATTCTGTCTCAGGAAAAAACAAACAAACAAACAAAAAACACTCTATAGGGGTTTCTTTTAGTACAAAGCAGGAAATAATTACTGTTTCCTAGACTCACTGACAAAATGATGAGGTATTCCAAGTCAAGTCTAATATATTCAATTTCTGGAGAAGAATGTGAGGATAAATGGAAGATCTAAAATTTAGCAACTGCTCAAGTGAGCAACTGAACATGTCCAATAGAACTATAAGAAGCACGCTTGGAGACTTGCTCTCCTTAACTTGGAAAAACCTGCATGACTGATTGTCATGTGCTTTGAGAAATAGCTTCTGGAGTGCTCTGTCAAGACGTCCCCATTAGAGTTAACAATGATATGTTGAATGAAATTGTAGAGGCTGACATTTGTTGTGTGCATACTGTGTGTGAGTTGCTGGGCTTATCTCATTCTTATAATATTCCCTCTTATCATAATTTTACAAAGAAGAAATTTAAGGTACAAAGACATTAAGTAAATTGCCCTAATTTGAACAGCCAGAGGAATCAAGCCCATGGTTACTTGGGACCATTCTGAATGACTCTCTGACGTGACCCATTGGTAGAAATGAGATTGGATCTCTGGAAGGGATTCACTTTCTACTGTTCTGGTCCTCCTTTTTTCTTTCTGTGTGTCTGCTTTGCTTTGTTGTCTCTTTATCTTTGATTGTTCTTGGACCCTTGCCTTAGAATTTTCAAAGTAAACAGCATGGTGTAGTGATTAAAGTCTGATAAAGACGTGAACACCAGGCAACCTTGAGAAGCTCACTGAGGCTGTACTTAGAGTATCCCTGTAATTGTCTCGTTCTTCCTTAATGTAAAGTGAGGCTAGATACGAGATATCAGAAAATTCTTTCCACAATTCCATAATTACAGAGCCCCCCAACTTTCCCTCTAAAATGTGTATTTCTTCTCTGAATTATTTATCAAACCTTCTAAGTTTATCTTTCAACATGGTTCTTATGCTTCCCTGATTCTTCCCCAAAAGGAATTGGATAAGCACATTCATTTGAAAGTGTAAAGATTTCATGATTAATGTGTAACTTCTCCCAGAGTTTTATGCCTTATTTAGAGGAACAACTTGAGAAGGATTATCAGAGTTTCTGCAGGATGAAATTTCAGACACCAGAGAAAAGGCTTGGGTAAGGCAGATGTTTTCAGGCATCATTAGCCTAACTAGCACTCTTCAAATTGTTCTTCATTGGCATTATACCACTGGTGTTTCTGAGGATGTCAGTCACTTGGCTGGAAAATGTTATTTAATTGAAATATCCAGATAATTTTCATGCTTTCTGCATTAGTCAGGATAGGCTAGGTTATGTTGTGGTAACAAACACTCCCCCAAATGCCAATGTCTCAAAACAACAAAGGTTTATTTCTTGCTTCTGTGTATAACATATCTATTTCAGGGTAGCAGCGAGACTCTACCAATTTCAAGCACTCCAGAGCTTAAATCTTTACTGTGTCAATCATCCTTCATGCCATGGCAGAGGGAAGAGAATGCCCTAGAGCATTGCACACTGCCAATTAAATATCTAATACATGTGACTAGTTCATTGGGCCAGAAAGAGAATGATGTTCTCACCCAACCACCAGGGAGGTAGGGAGCACCATGTCCTAGAAGGAAAGAAAACTGTATTTATCTAATAGTGCACACAACTGTTGTACATTCTAGTAGTTTTCCTGGGTAGATACAATTCCAGAATATGAAAAAAGTGGACATTTCAATGGTTTTTACTAATGGTTAGGTACTGTTTTAATAATTCTATGTGTATAATATCTGTAATATGCATGAAGTCTAATTTGATTCTCACAACTTTTTCTTTTCTTTTCTTTCTTCTTCTTCTTTTTTTTTTTTGTTGAGACACAGTCTTATTTGGTCACCCTTGGTAGAGTGCTGTGGCATCATAGCTGACAGCAACTTCAAACTTTTGGGCTAAATTGATCCTCTTGCCTCAGCCTCCCACGTAGCTGGGATTACAGGCATGAGCCACCACATCCAGTCCTACAACTTTTTCATTATTCTCATGTTAAAGGCAAGAAAACTGAGGCATCAAGAATTTGAGTAACTCATTCAAGATCTCAGTGTAATCTGGGATTTAATCCCAGGCAGTCTGGCTGCAGAGTCCTTGCTGTTAATCACAAATCTTACTGTTACGGCTGGGTTATTCATAAATAGTATGATTTCCTTGAGACATGATTAATTAATGGCACATTTTCTTGGGAAATTCTGAGTTTACAGGCATATCAGAGGTGTAAAATATAATTATGTAATCGTTGCTAGTATTTTGTTAGTCTACAGAAATAAAAGTGGCCTGATCCTGAGGATAATGTTGCAGCAGGCATTTTTCTATTTTGGTGTGCTTTGGAATTTCAGTGCATTGCTGGCATCCCTATGGCAAGCTCTAATTTAGACTGATTTGTTTAGAAGAGATAAATGATAGCTTATTTATAGAGATCAACATGTACTCTGACTTTAAAACGTTTGCCTAAAATTTAATGAAGGTGGCATGTAGGGCTGTTAACTTTTAATGATAAGAAATGATGAGGCTGCAAACGGACTGAGAGGATCTTGCTGTGCTGTGGAAGGGTCCCCTGACCAACTCTGCGAGGCTGGCGCATCTGTCAAGGTGAGACGGGAGGAGCAGCAGGATCTGACCCCGGTTGACTTACGCAGGAAATGGATTTATTGGCTGGAATCTGCGCAGCTGACAGAGCTGCTGGGGATATTGGAGGCCGAGCCCCAGAAAGGAGGCAGAAGGAAGTGAAACCGGGTTCCCAGAAACACAGCCAAGGCCAGGAGCACCCATCTGGTGAGGCGCTGCTGACAGGCGGAACTGCCGCACCTGTGCCATCAGGGCCACAGAACCAGTTCTCCTCTCCTCTGGCTTCTCTGTGTCCTGGCTCCAAGTTCAGAGTCGTGATGGCTTCAGCTGTTTGGCCAGGCCTCGGGCAAAAGCCCCTGCTCTAATCACCATAGAGTCTGGCAACGCGAGGCTCCTTGCACATTTTACAGAAGGAGGAAGATTCTTCCTTCTTCTCATGTGAGGAATTGTCCAAATGTAGGAAGGGAGTCCAGATCCTGCACAGCCAATAAAAAAACATTTTAGAAAAAGACAAATGTCCACTGTATCAGGTTAGATGCGACCTTCTGCACTATCATTGTGTGTGAGTGTCAGGAAAATGTATCCTTGTGCCCTTGTCTATTTGATTGCTTTCTTCATAAAGATTTGCATCCAAAGATTTTATTGTTACACAAACAAAAAACACATAGTCCCTGCCTCTACAGTTGCTTGGATTCAGTCAGAGAGGGGTAAGAAAAATAAATAAATTCAGAAGATGGAGTGTTCATGGAAGCAAACAAAGAAAGACTTTAAGGAAAAAGAGCATTTGAGATGAAAATTAGATATGCAGAGATGGGAGGACAAACATTTCACCTGGGGGAAAAGACAAGAAAGGAGAGTGGGTGGTTGTATTTAGGGAACATCAAGCTGTTTAACCGATAATGGGGGCGATAAGGCAGGAAACGTAAACTAGGATGTTCCTGCATTGCTGGCCAGGGAGTTTGAGTTTTAGTTCATGGGTATTAGAGAGCTATTGGAGGTTTTTGAGCAGAGAGAGTGATAAAAATTCAACAGTAATTGAGGAAAATCAATCAAATAATAATAGAGATTTGAGATCATGAAATCCAGGACAAAACTTATTCTAGAATAAGTTTTGAGCTAAGATAAGCATTGGCAATAAAAAGAAGGAGACAGATGTAAGAAATATTAGACACTGTAGTTAAGGAAAGGATGTTTCGTATTTGGCCACCATAATGAGAAACGTTTCCCAAGAAAGCGGCTCCTCTAAGTCTCCCTGGAGAGGGAGACGTTAGCAGAACTGGACCAACCTTTTCTTGAACCTCAGAACAATATCCCTTCATATCCTGACCTAGTTATAAAACACGACCTTCTTCATTAATTCTTCTGAAATAAGATTGGGAATTTCTTCCCCAAATAGTGACGATAGTTCCCGTTTATTATCTGCTTATCATATTATCAAGCATTCTGCAAGTCTCCTTTTCACAGCCTGGAGAAGTAAGTATTGATATCACATCAAAAATGAAGAAACTAGGGATTAGAGAAGTATCTGTCTGCCCTTTATGCTGCCTTCAACAGACTTTAACAAAAGTAAATAAGTAAAAAGAAAATTAATAAATAAAATTTATTAAGTAACAAGATCCATATATGATGACTTTTGGTATCAGATTTTCCTGCCCTAAATTAACTAAAACCTGCTTCAAAAAATAAAAAAAGAATTGAAAATTAAAAAAACAAAAACTGCTCCAGTGTGGTGTGGCCGCTAAAGCTTGTAAGAACCCGCCCGGTCCCTCTCCTCCTCGGTCTGGTTCAACCCCATGAACCAGCCCACTCACAATCCTTCAGGGTTCCTCTTTTGGCATTTCTGCTGAGGTGTAGTCAGTGGGGAGTTAACCGTGTTGGATGTCCCTGGGTAAAGCCAGTAATATCTCTCAGACATCTTCCCATCCTGTGAATCTGGAGACTAGTAAAGTCAAGTGGAGTGAAAGCAGGGGAAACTCAGCCCAGGGAAACAGAAAGGGAGGTGGAAAGGGAGGGAGGAGGGGTGGCTCGTCTGAGAGGGCAGATGGTGAGACCTGTCCCGGGAAAGCCTGTCCAAGGTGCTGCCTATGTTCTGCAGTGTTGGCAGAACTGTGAATCCCCTAGCTGAGAAGGGCCCACTCCTTGCCGTGTTGAAGGGGGACCTCACTTGCTTTCCTTAACAGTTCAGAATGCAGCACTGGTACTCTGGGGGGATTGGTCGGCGGGCTGCTCCAGTGCAATGACTGGGATACACTTCGTGGATCTAAAACAAGTTTCTTAATTACGTTGGCCTGTCTGTTTGACAGCTTTTGGGTTCCGAGAAGATAATTGTATCCGTAGCATCTTTCTCTTCCACGAGGCTCTGGTCCTGTGGCTGCTGACAGTGTCCCTCTACAGTGAGATGCTTCTGCAAGTTTCTAGACTTCAGGACTCTGCAGCTTTATTGACCATCTGCCACTTTCACGCAACTAGTTTTGCTCTTTCTCTCTGGTTTTAATTGTTCCACTTTACAAAGCTCTTTACGATTCATAAGTCTTTTATTACTCAATGAGTCCACCACCAAATGCTTAATTAAGTTCCTAATATGTGCCTAACATCGTGCTGGGCACCTGCAGGGCATGTGGGAAGACCATGGCTGTATTCTTCCTTGTTGGGCTGAACTCTCACAGTGCTGTGCTCCTTTCTGCTGTGCTTTTGTTTTACCTTCTACCTGGTAGGCACATTCAATTCACCATCTAGTCTTAACTTTTGGATGTTATGCCCAAAGAGCTTCAAGAAATAAACATAAAATGTTAACAACCTGGAAAGGAAGATGAAATAGTATTTTAAAAATGAACTTAATGAAGCAGTAATACTGTTTTAAATGTTTCCTACCACCAAAGGGTTCCTATGGTTCAGATATATATTTAGTATTTTTTGAGTTGCTTGAAGTTTTCAAAATTGCTTGTATATAATTTTTTGTTGCCTACTGAGTTGGGGGATATAGTGAGTTCACTAAACTCTTCACTTTAACATGCTCTTTACAAGAAAGAAATGACATTGTGATAGTGTAACTTAAAATCTTGCTCTCTGACATTTCATGGCAAAAAATGCATTATATGAAACAAAAAAATTCTTGACATTTTACTATTTCAGTTTTCATCTTCTTACATGTTCAAACCCAAAGCAAACATTGAACAATCAGGGACCATTTTTTCTGCTGACTTGTCATTTCAATATTATTAGACTCAGACCCTTGTTATTATAAGGGACGTTGCTATTTAAAAGTCTGGCGATGTCCATAATGCAATGATACATTTCTAAACTATTAAGAATAGAGTATGAATGTCGAATGTCTTACCACAACAAATAAGTAAGCGAGGAGATGGTTAATCAGGTAGATGTAAGTGTTCCACATTGTATACCGAATCAGCACACTGTACCTCATAAATGCATTAATGTACACAATTCTGATTTAATAAAGACTTACACAAGTAAAAAGCTAGTTTTCAAAAAAATTAAAGTCTGATAATATATCAGATAGTTAACCAACTTTGAAAACTCCAAATGGGGGTGGTGGGAGTGTGGGCAGCTGTTTGTTAATCTGGTAGCATATAGCTATTGACTGAGAGTCATAAATTCTCAATGGTCAGAATTATATTATGTAATAATATTTAGAAACAAAACAATTCTCTAACAGCAGAGCAAAGGTAAATTATCCAGAATCTTTAAGCAATGGAATGTATGAACTGTATTGTGGCCTACATATTTGGAATGCATGATTACTGATACAGTTTCAAATTGTCCAAACATACTACAGGCTTCCAGTAAAGCAACACCTTCTCTAACCACTGGGTGGTATCTTTGAGGCTTATACCCTGAGCAACAAACCATAGGAAACTAATGGTGTTTTAAATAGAAAACAGCAGTTCATTAGGATTGGTTAATAGGTTCTTGGCAAAATTTCAACTTAATGGGTATGCAAGTGTGTCTGTTGCTCAGCAAGGCCTGTTCCAAGCTTCCTAATGGTGTCACTGGATACTATAAATTTATCTTGACAGCTAGTAAACAGATAAGTGTGTCCTGGGAGCAGGTAGTATGGAGCTGGTAGCAATTTCCAAAAGAGACAAGGCAAATAGAGCTGGGCCCATATTGACACGGTAAACATTTAGCTTTCCTGCTTCCCCAATCTTTAATAGAATGACAGTAAAATAGCAAAACATGATGCCAAGGTTTCATTTCTTTAAACTCCTTAACTCGTAGACCCTAGGTAGAATTTTAAGATTGGAAATAAGTTATTAAAATACACCTTGTAGGGGAGAGGGCCAAGCAGGAGTTGAACGATACCAGCTTTCTCATCCTGTGTTAGATCAATGTTTCTGTTGGCTACAGCTGAGTTGGTAGAAGATGCATGTAACAAGCAGATGATCATCTGTTTTAATTCCACTAGCCATGGGAAACTGCAGTAGGAGATGTTGATATTTCATTGTTTGCTGAGGAAACTTGACCTTACTAAGCACATTGCTAAGCATTGTTTTCCTGTGTATGAATGAGATGACCAAGTGTTGAGAAATTGCTATGGGTGTTCATTCCACAGAGAACACTAGCTTTCTCAACTCTCCCAGGCAGTCAGAATAATACAGCCCACCCTAGAGAATGCTTTCCCCCCAATCTTTTTTTTTTTTTTTTTTTTTTTTTTTTTTTGTGGTACTGCCCCCGCCCGGTTGCCTTGGGTGTTTTTGTTTTTTTTTTTTTTTTTTTTTTGTTTTTTGGTCTGCTTTTT
>CAUYPK010150426.1:0-41726 GCA_963574355.1 Loris lydekkerianus | reverse complement strand
TGGCACTCTTCCAATGGGGACATAGACTCTATCTCAAATATATATATATATATATATATATATATATATATATATATATATATATATATATACACACACACACACACACACACACACATTATATATATAATGTGTCTGTATTGTTAGAGACAGGATTTCACTCTGTTTCCCAGGCTGGGGTATAATGGCTATTCATAGGTGCTATCACTGCAGCCTCATATTCCTGGGCTCCAGCAATCCTCCTGCCTCACCCTCCTGAGTAGCTGGGGCTACAGGCATATGCCACCAAACATGGTTTTCAAAAGAAATATTTTATTGGCTGGGCACAGTAGCTCATACCTGTAATTCTAGCACTCCGGGAGGTTGATGCAAGAGGATCCCTTGAGCTCAGGAGTTCAAGATTGGCTTGAGCAAGAACTAGACCCCGTCTCATCTAAAAATAGAATGGTGGGTGCCTGTAGCCCAGGTACTTGTGAGGCTGAGGCAGGATCGCTTGAACCCAGGAGTTTAAAGTTGCTGTGAGGTGGCTAGATGCATTCTAGCCTGGAGCAACAGAGTGAGACTCTGTCTCAAAAAACAGTATTTTACTGCAAAAATTCAAAACATATTCAAGTTAGATCCAAGACTAGGGTGAGGGCGTTGAGGCACCCCCTCCTGGGAGGGCCCCTAGACCTGCGGAACCCCATGGTATGTGCCTCCTTAACTTTTGCACCCTGGTTCCTTCCTTGTCTCATTCTAGTCATAGGCCTTTTAAAAGTCCACCCTAATCTCACTTTCTAGACATTACCACTGTTCATAGCTTGGTGTATATTCTTCCAAACTTTTTCTAGACAAACATTAACATATGTATAGGACAACAGTAATTTTTATTACTAGAAAATTTTATTTATAGAAACGTATCTTCTTGGACATTTTATTAGGTCAATATGTGAAGACCTAGCTCATTCTTAAGATGGCATGTTATGTAAAGTCATATCCCTTTGTTATATTTATAGCATATATTTTCACAGTTTTTTAAAAAACAGTTTAATTTTGCTATTTTTTACTTATTTTATTTATGTCTTTTTTTAAATTTAAATTTAATTTTTTTTTTTTTTTTTTTGTAGAGACAGAGTCTCACTTTATCACTCTCAGTAGAGTGCCGTGGCATCACACAGCTCACAGCAACCTCCAACTCCTGGGCTTAGGTGATTCTCTTGCCTCAGCAGCTGGGACTACAGGCGCCTGCCACAACGCCCGGCTATTTAATTTTAATTTTTTTAGAGACAAAGTCTCTGTCACCCAGGCTAGAGTACAGTCATGATCATTGCTCACTGCATTCCCAAACTCGAGGGCTTGAGTGATCCTCCTGCCTCAACTTCCTGAGTAGCTGGGGCTACAGATATGTACCACCACACCCAGCTAATGTTTTTACTTTTTATTTTTGTAGAAATAGCAGGGGGAATCTCAATATGTTGCCCAGGATGGTCATGAACTCTTGGACTCAAATGAACTTCATGCCCCAGCCTCCCAAAGTTCTGGAATTATAGGCAGGAGACGGTACACCTGGACTTCTAACTTACTTTTAAAAAATAACGTCAAGTAGATCGAACTCTCACATTAGTAGTATTTTCCATTGTCTTCATGCTTTGTCAAAAACAGTGAAGTAGTCAACTGTATTTTCCTGTCTTGTTTTACATTCATTCGTTAACCTACTGGGATGTGGTGTGAGGGTGAGACCTTAGCTCATTTTCCCCCCAAGTAATCAATATTCCCATCATCTTTTGCTAAGCGATTCCTCCCTCCTCAAGGCAGAACTCTGACCACGGGAAGATGGTTGGGAACTTGATGGAGATGGATAGGACATGTTCAGGCTACGTGAGATTTTTAGCTCCTTCCAAACCTAAGCTGCTCTTCTGTGGTGGGCAGAGGCTTCCAGGACACCGATGAGAGGCAAGCCATGCCATCATTGTGGAGGAGGAAGGAGGTTTGCCGGGAAGCACCTGAGGCCCACTGTCCTCCGGAAGAACCCAGTAGCCCCAGGGAAAAGCTGTTTGCTCTCGCAGCATAGAGATGGGCAAGTCTTTCTAGAGAAGCAACTGGAACTCACCAGTCCCATCAGGTAGATCTCGCCTTAGAATCTAGAGAGATGTTCCCTGAGTCCTCCTCCATTCCTCAGAGGTCAGTGTCCCCACAGACTACCCCCTTAGCTTTGTCCCCTCGTGTCAGCAAAGGTCCCCCACCTTTGCCTGTGACTTCCAGACTATCTTCTTGCCCAGGCAGCCGTGAAACCTGAAGGGACCAGCGAGGGTGACCAGGGAGACAGGGCCAGCAGCCTTGCACTCTGCTCATCCTCCTCAAGGCCAGCAGTGCCCTCACACTCATTGTGGGGTGTGTGTGTGTGGGGGGGGGAGGGGTGTGTGTATGGGAGGCTCTTCTTCAGAGCAGAGGCCCAGGCTCTGAGAGAGACCCCAGGAACCGGTGTTCCCAGGCAGGAAAGGGTGGATGAGAAGGACAGTTGTCTTCCCTCTGGAGTGTGAATGACCCCCCAGGGCAGCAGAGAAGAGGGGGAGCAAGTGGCAAGGGACACCTGGAGAAGCCAGGAGGGACTGTCCTGGGGTGGGGTGGGCACAAAAGCAGTCCTGAGGAGGAAGCAAGTCAGGCCCCTGGGCTCAGGTGTACAACTTAAATCACCATTACTGGCGTTTGGTTTAGCTCTTAAAGCTGGTGGCAGCCTTTCCCTGCAGGGGAGGTTGGCAGGAGAAGGGAGCGGAAGGTGCTAAGGGAGAGTGCCTGGGCTTTCCTTGCAGCTTCATGGAACTTGGAGGCAGCTCAGGGCCAACTCTGGGGGAGAAGTAAGTGGTACCAAGGCGGCTGGAGTGAGCTTTCCTGTTCTTGGCTATTAGGATTCTATCAGGACACAAATCATGGGGGCTATGATTTCTCCCACCCTGCAGACCTTTTTCTGAAAGGCCCTGTGGGGACCGCCCCTCACTTCGGATTCCCATTGGACTGGCGATACTCGATTTAGCTAAAGGAACCTTAGGGAAGACCTGCAGGCCAGGCCAGTGCCCTTGTTTTACAGAAGTGTTGCTGAGGTGCAAGAGGAGGCATGAGAAGTGAGAGGTTCCCCCAAGGTTAGTCATAGAGGCAGCAGAATGACCCAAGTAGCTCCTCTCCTTCAGCTGCTGGGCCTAAAGACAAGGACCTGAGACAGGGAACTTCTGCCTCTCTGTAGGGAATCGGGTGAGAGCTCTAGAAAAGGAAGGGACACACAACAGACATCCCCCAGAAATGGTCCCATCTGGCCTCCTGGTCATGCAGGCAGTAAGAAGGGTAGAGGGAAGGAGGGCTGAAGTCTCTAACACAAAATGTAATGGCATGTGTAAGAAGGTCTAGAAATCGCAGCTCAAGGGCGGAAGGCAGTGGGATCTGAGGCCAAGTCCTGGATCTCTCTTATTACCACTTATGACATGAACTAAGCAGATATATTTCTCCTAGGGGGGGAACAGGGGATGCATCTCTTTAAAACCTTGAGTATCTTAAGAAATGGTAAATATTAATTCTGCAATAGCATAAACATTCCTGAGAAAGAAAGAACGGCAAAGGCTTTTGGGAGCCCCATCTCACAGAGACACCACCAGTACTGTGGCAGATTGGGGGTGGGGAGGCATTTTTTCCACATGACTCCTCAGCTAAACTCTGGACAGTGGCACCTGCTAGGGCTTGCTCTCTGAAGGCACAACTCCAGGGACACTCTCCTCAGAATATCTGTGTAGGTGGCATCCTCTTTGGGAACAAGGGGGTCCCGGGAGGTGGTGTGTACTAAGACAGGAGGCTGACATGAACAATGGGCTACCATTATTAAGGCCTTATTGTTTGCCCAGTATGGTCCAACAATCTTGTAAGGTGGGTGGCTTATCTCCACTGACACATGAAGAGAAGGTGCTTCAAGAAGTAAATTAACCTGGTCACAGTCGCAAGTCAGATGCTGGCATCCATTCTCTTCAAGGATATACTTGACTGCCCCACCTGCCCAGGTCTGAAGGCACCCTGAGTCGTCCGCAGTCTTTCCTCCAGGGCAAGGCTGTGTGGGTCCCCACACCAGAGGGTGCGCTGCACCTGGACTCCCCCACGCTCACTCCTGTGCATGGCTGTTGGGGAGGAGCCTGGCCAAGAGCAGGGTCCCCTCTGGACCCCCAAGAATGTGACTGTGGCCGCCTTGGGGCTGTGGTCCCTCTACACCTGCCTGGTGGCTTTTCCAGCCAGCCCTACCCCCCATTCTGGCTTCACACCCTCATGTCTCAGAGAAGCTTCTAACACCCTCCCTACTGCTCCTCACCCTTCAGAGCACTCACCACAGCCTGTAACTGTCTTCCTCATTGAGCTTCATAGAGGCAGAGGTCACGTCTCTCCTCTCTGTTCTATCCCCAGAGTCTAGCCCAGTGCAGTACTGAGAAAATCCTTTACAAAATCTAAGTTTTCTGCTTAGAATCTCCTGTATTACTGTCTTTGCTGGACGTGGTTATGTACTTCCTCCTCTGTGTAACACTCGCCCTTATTTTCCTTGTTAACACCTACTGTTCTTTCACAGCCCAGCTGTCTCCTTGAGAAAAGTATTCCTGAACCCTTCGTAGGTGACATGCCAGATGGTGGCGACAAGGAGCCTTTACTTTGCAGGGCTCCCGGGGGACCCTCCCCTGCCATGGGAGCCTCCAAAGGTGCAGAGAAACAACCAAGAAAGGTGTTTGAGACTCAGCCAGCCCCAGCGCCCAGCCCAGCAGACCCAGTAGGGGTGGGGACCAGCTGGTGGGCGCAGCCAGTTTATCTGTGCTGCTGACCAGAGCCCTGGGGAAATCAAGGTGAAAGGCAGCGGTCCTGTTGAGGAGGTCCACCCGTTTATCAATTAGAGGGGCTGGGACAAGGCAAAAAGAGGCTTGGCTGCCAGAGACAGCTGTCAGGAGGGAAACCCACGCCCACTCCACGGCCCTGAGTGAGGCCCTGCCTGCCATCCCAGGCACTGTGGGTGGACACTGAAGCCCGGGCTGCCTCTGAAAGCAGCTCCAGCATAGCCCTAATTCTAAATACCAAAGTTTGGTTTTAGAAAATGTAGTCAAGGGAACCACAGGCCTTGCTGAAGGAAATCCTCTGCTCTTGACTGTGTGTGGGAAGCCTGGCAGTGGCTTTGGTCTGGTGGGCACAGCAGTAGCCTCGCGGCCTCTCTCATACTCTCTCAGGCCAGGGTTGCCTCCAGATGGTGAGCTCCTGTCAGCCTTTTAGACCCCAGCCAGGGCCAGGGGGAGCAAGGGGAGGACAGCAGATCCAGCCTAGGGGGACCCAGGGAGCAGACAGATGCCTGACTGGGGCACAGAGAGGGAGCCTGCAACAACAAGGGGCCTCCAGGCTGGAGTCCACCCTGAGGAGCAGCAGCTAAAGAGGTCAATGGAACAAGCAGGAACCAGGGGAAGGCTGACCCCCCTACCTTCATCCCAGCTGCCCCTTAGTGGGAGAGGCCTTGGCACGTCACCTGCTCCACCCAGTGCCCAGGCCATCTGAGCAGAGTGAAGACATCAAAGAGGGACCCCAAAATCAGATTGAGGCTCCTGCTCCCCCTTAATGAGGTTCATTATTAGCTGCTCTGATCCTTGTAAAACCCAGCAGGCCAGATTAGGGGCAGGCACTCTAATCCTGGCTGATTCCTCCCTGCGGAGCAGCCAGCCCCAGAAGGCTCTGACAACCATCCTGCCGGGAGGAGGAACTGGACTTGGGAGGATACCCAGCTGAGGGGGCCTGGCAGGCACAGACAGGCTCCTAAGCAGACTTGGGCACTGAGACAGGTGCTCCAAGGAGGGTGGGAGAGCAGGAGGCAGAAGAGGCTCCATGTCCACAGAGGCCTGTCCCCTGTGCACAAGGGGCTTCAGGGACTTGGGGCACAGAGAGCTCTGGAAACAGCGGGCAGGATGCCTTCTCCCTAGGCCAGGAACTGCCTGTGCTGGGGAAGTCGTGTATGGGTGAATCCCAGGCAGGGCTGGTCTCTGTGCATTCTGTCCAGACCTGGACGCTAGGTCTCCAAGTAGCAAGAACACACCGATGCTTGCCTTAGCAAAAATAATTTATTCCACAAGGCTCCCAAGCAGTGGGGTAGAGTGGGATCAAGCATGTGTATAGCACTGCCCTCCCCTGGCCCTCCTAACCTCTGCGCACTGGGAGGTGGGACCTGGGAAAGGACGACACCCACCTTGCTATCTTATCTTCAGCCCAGCACCCAGCATCTGCTTTGGAAACCAAAATGAAAAGAGGAAAGACCCAGCTCGGAGAGGGCAGAGCTCAGTGGGAGAAGCCAAAGCACATTCAACATAACCACTCTTCCTTCTGCCTCCCTCCACATCTCAGAGCTGAGCCCAGCATCATTCCCTGCAACACCTGCCTGGGTCCTGCCGAGCCACTCACCCCACAACTGCCCAGCAACTGTCACCTGCCACCTGAGAGATCAGCATGATTTCCAGAAGCTTCCAGACTCCCCCACCCTACAGCCCATCCATCAGGGAGGTCTGTGGAGCTAGAGGCTGGGCAAGCCATAGAGAGCCAGAGGTGATCTGTCTGTCTTTGGTGCCAAGGCCTCTCTGTGTCCAAAAGGCAGCGGGATGGATGGTGGCCTGGAATGGGGTAAGGACTTCTACTCCAGCCCACCCAGCCTAGGAGACCCTCCTCTGGCTTCACTTGACCCAATGTAGGGCAAAGATCAAGCAGGAGAGATTGAGCCTCCAGTGAGCATGGGGCAGGACTTCAAATAAGCTGAAAAATAGGGATTTGGTGCCAGGGCCAGCAACTGAGGCTCCCTAAGCTCACTGCCCAAAGCAGCACTCCTCAGTGCCGTCAGATAAACCTGTCTTTTCTGTCTGTGGGACTCTCCCTCCCAGCAGACCCAAGAAGGTTCACTGGACCAACTGGTCTTCCTGGACTTCCCACTCTGCTAGGCTGGACAGGAGCAGGGGACGGGAGGGGAGGGCAGAGCAGGGTCTAAAAGAGCTCTGTGGATGGCAGCTTCTGCTCTGAGTCCCTCCCAAGGTGGGCACTTCAGGCTGCAGGGTGGCCAGCGTGGGCCTTCAGAGCCCTCACCTTGGCCCGGAAGTAGGTGTACACGGCCAGCAGGCCCATAAAGGACAGAGAGTAGAGCCCCACTAAGAGGCTGATGTCCAGGTGGGAGAAGCTCCCCCCTAGAACCTGTAGCCACTGGCCACGGCCCCTCTGGGCTTGGGCCTCCAACTCCCCAGCAGGGACATCTGCCAGTTGCTTAGAGCTATGGCCTATGTGCCTCAGCCCCAAAGGGCCCCTGGGATGGTTCTTCCCAGCCCAGGGCTTGGCGAGCAACACAGCCCCTGAGTCTCGCTTGCTCAGATGCCGTAGCCTCTGCTGCTGCCCCAGCTCACCCCTCTGGGGCTCTGCCATGGGCTCGGGGGCCCCCCTCTGGGGCTCTGCCACGGGCTTTGGGCTGGCATGCAGCTCCAGGGGGTGGCTCGCCTCAGGTTTCTCTGCTGGAACATCTGGGACAGTGACTCCCAGGAATCTGGCTATCTCAGCCTCCTCAGGGTCCAGAGTTGAACTCTCACTTTCCAGCTTTGGGGCAGCTGTCACATTCTGCACACTGCTCCGGGATGCCAACCTTGCTGGAGGGGCATCCAGCACAATGTTGCTTGGGGAGAAGTGGGCCTTGAGGAAGCTGAGGGTGGCAGCTACGTCCCACACAGGGACACCATGCAGCTCGTTGTGGCAGGCAGAGCAGAGTTCAACGGGTGGCCACTGCACCTTGGGGAACTGGGGGTCTTCACTGGGGGCACCTGCGGAGGGAAGCACATGGGACACGAGAAAGCACAGACTAAAAGACCAGCCCATGATGGTGGCTCGAGAGATGGCAGCTCTTCAGAAAAGGCTGAGGAGGATTCTAGCCACCCACAGCCCCCAGCACGCTAGTGTTTCCCAGGGAAGTGTGACTGGCTCCTTCCCAGTGTCCCCCTTTGCTGACTTTACCAGCAGTTTGTACCCTGGGACCAGACACCGGACAAGAGACACAGGATGGTCTGCTTGCTGTCTCTGGATGGTCTGCTAGTGTTGGTTTTTTTTTGTATTTTTCTGAATTTTATACAGTGAAAATATATTACTTTTGTTAATTCAAGGGAAAAAGTTTTTAAAACAAGTGCTGGCTGTGCATGGTAATTCCACAGGTGCGCTCCCCAAGCACCTGCAGCCCTCCAGGGCAGGCAGGAAGTAGGCCAGGCTCCAAGGGGCGGGTGTGGGGAGGCCTAGGAGCATAGGAGAGGCCCGAGTGCCAGGACCAGCTATCTATGCAGAGCTCCAGGCTAGCCCCAGGGAACACCAGCCACGCCCCCCTCTTCTGAAGTTCTTAAAAGAGGGTCTTAATAGGGAGAAATGACACTGACTCCCAAGGAAGCAGCAGCAGGGACACTGGAGTCAGAATGGTTATTTGGGGGAGTGTGCAACAAGTAGATTCCAAGGCTCAGGCCTCTCCAAGTGAGTGCTCAGCACCTGCTCATTATTAGTTTGCTCTGAAGGGGCCCCACCAGGGACAGTGAGACATTGCCTTGCTTTTGGCCCTGGGAGGTCCCAGCTCCTGGTCCTCCAGTGGCAGCTGGGACTTGCAGAGGTCACGGGGCTGCAGGGTCAAATGCAGCATTTGGTGGCACGGGCAGGGCGGAGGGGACAGGGGGGTAGGGAGGGAGGAGGAGGCAGGCACGTGTCTTCTTTTCAATGTCCACAGGACCCAGGAGACCAGGACCAAGTGCAGCTTGCACCACCACCTGCTCCGTTCAGCTCCTTTAACCTTGGCCCGCCCACCCCCCACCCCTGGGAAGGTTGTCACAGCCGCCTGCACCCCCCCCCCAGACAATCCCCTCCTGTCCACAGATGGCTCCCTCCCCACCCTGCTGTCCCTGGAGTTTAATGCTTTTGCCTGTTGAGCCCATCAGACTCCTGAGTGTGGAGGAAGAAGGCACTGTAGACGAGGGAAAAGCAGAAGACAGTCCTTCCTATTGAGGAAATTGGTCCTTGGTATTTCCAAGAGGACCTGCTCCTCTTTTCCAGCACATTCTATCATTAGACCCTTCCCAGGAAGGGAAATCCCAGCTCTCTCCCCTCTATTGGTTTGAGTAAGGGGTCAACACCCAAGAAGCAGAGCAGGAGAGGGACCCCAAGAGGCCTGCACGGGGACCCTGGCCCCATGTGGGTGAAAGGGTATTGTTTTCCTCACCTAGAGAAGGGATCTAATGGTACCAGCACTAGTTAGCAGGGATGGGGTATCACTAAGAAGACAGCGTCCCTTCCCCTACCCCTACTCCTGGACCAAGACCCCAAAGTTCCCTCACCCCCTTCCTCCCCTAGGTGACTCCAGCCTTGAAGATGGCCTTTCCTTACCTGCGAGGCGAGCATTGACCCTGTTGTGGCTAGACCAGAACCAGAGGACGGAGTCATTCAGAGTCCCCACCCTGTCCATGGAGCCAACAGCCATCTGCTCAAAGTGTCTGGCGCAGTCTCGGCAGCCGAAAAAGAAGCGAACGTAGCCGCGAATGGCTTGGAGGACCTCCTGGGCCTCGGCTGCAGGAGAGAGGAGACACCATACACCAGGGCCCTTGAGGCTTCCTAGCCCTGCTGGCCCCACCTCTTTTCTCTCCACAGCCCCACTGTGGTCACCCCTACACAGATGCCCCACACCCCAGCCTATGCAAGGAGGGACCCGTGCCCCTTTGCCTACTTCTCCACCTGCCAGGGGTCACTTGAGAGGTGACCTCATCTCCTCCCCAACTCCTAACCCCAGTTATGTTCTCCTTCTCTGCCCCTCATCCAGGCACTTGTCAGACCTACGACCAAGTCCATACTCTTCAGGCTCCTGTGACACGGCAGGTGAGCACCCTGCCCTCGCCCCACACTCCTGTACCCCACCTGCTTCAGGCTTCCCATGCCATTTGCTCTCTGGGGCTTCTGACATCATCCTCCAGTGGCCTGCACATGCCCTAATCTATCTCCATCTCCCCCAGCTGGGCCCTCTGGGCTGGCAGCCGCAAAGGCCTGTTAACTGGCCTGATACCACCCTTCCCTGTCCCTGCTCCACGTGCCCCAGGGCTGCTGCTCACTGCTTCCAAAGTCTCTCCTTCCTGCTACACTCCCCACCCCCAGATGTCAATCTCCTGCTCTTGCCCCTCCATCACAGGGATCTCAGCACCCTGTCATTCCTGGCAAGGTCAGAGCTCACACCAGCCCATGACTGCCCGCCAGCGCAGGCACCCACCTCCCCACCACAAGGGTACCAACACCACCTGCTCAGCTCCCTTTTCACCTCCTCCAGGATTTTACTCTGGTAAATACTTTCTTTCTTTAATGCATCATCAATTTCTCCCTTAATAGGGGATTATTCTGACTGGCAAAAACAATTACAATAAAGAAATCCCCTCTCTGACCCAGTTATACCCCTGTTCCTGCCCATTATTTCCAGCATCTTGCCTCTTCATCCCTCTTCAGCCTAATCCAAGTAGGCCATCATTTCCATCGCTCTGGTGACACAGCTCTTGGGGAGATGGATGTCTTCATCTCACACCACCCCCGCAGCATTCACTCAGCTGCCACACTTTCTTTTGGGGCCCTGTGGACATCACAGTGGCTGCTCCCTTGGCCTTCTCACAGTGGGCTGGACGCTACAGTGCCCCAGAGCTCAGTCCTTAGCTCGCTTTTCTGCCTTCCTGCTGAGGAGCTCATGCAGAGCTGTGGCTTCAACTGTAATCTATGTGCTAGTGACCTCAAAGTGGATCCCCTATCCTGCACTGCTGCCCAGAACCCCAGGCTCAATGTGCACATCTCCATCAAGATGTCCAGCAGGCAAAAACAGACCTCTGACTCCACCCTCTCATTTCCAGACTTCCCACTTCTCAGCTCACAGGACCGTCATCCACTGGCCCACAGGCCCCACAACCCCAGAGCCCACCCCAAGTCCTGGTTCTCACATATCCTTCCTCCAATCCACTATGAAGTCCTATCAGCTCTTCCTTCTAAATATCCCCAGGTCTGGCCTCCTCTCCCGTGGGCACATCTGCAGCTGGAGTCCAGGCCACCACCTAACAGTCCAGGACTATTTCCACAACTTCCTAATTGGCCACCCTCCCCTCTTGCCCCAGCAGAACCCACCACCTACCCAGCAGCCAGAAACCTTCCTAAAGCACTAACTGCCTGTATTATGTCCCTGTTAACTTGCCAAAACCCAAACCCCTCCCTCACTGAGGTCTCCTCTCTATGCCTCCCTCTCCAGACTCACCTCCTGCCTCCCTCCCACGCTCAATCCACACCAGCCTTCATATGGGACTGCCAAGAGGCCAGACTTGCTCTCTGCACAGCTGGCCTTTGGCCTGTGTTGTGGGCTGAACTGTGTTCTCCAAAATTGGCAGATTAAAGTTCTAAGTCCTAGTGGCTTGGCATGTGGCTGTATTTAGAGGTGGGGTCTTTAAAGAGGTAATTCAGATAAAATGAGGTTACTAAGGCAGGTCCTGATCCAACCTGTCTGGAATCCTTGCAAGAAGAGAAGATTTGGACACAGACGGGGAGAAAGACAACCATAAGAAGACATAGGAGACAGCCTTCTACAAGCCAAGGGGATGCCCCAGCTAACACCTGGATCTTGGACTTCAGGTTCCAGAACCGAGAGATGATAAATATCTATTGTCTGAGCTCCCTGGCCTGTAGTGTTTGCCATGGCAGTATCCAGCCCACTAGTACAGCCTGAAAGGTTCTCTTAACAGGTGTCCCAGGCTGTTTCCTTCTCTCCACGTGGGTCTCAGTGACGCCTTCCCCACCCACACCCTCTAGATACACTCCCCACACACCACTCTGCTTGTCTCTGTCACAGCATTATCATTATGCCTGGAATTATATGTCTGTGTTTGCTGTCTGTCTCCTGCCCCAAGACCTTGTCTGCTGCACTCCTGGCACCTGCAGCCCGGTCACACCACCTGACTCGAGATCCCTGCATGGCTGGCAGCTCCTCTGATTCACTGTGCCTTTGCATAGGCTGCTCCCTCTGGCCAGATGCTCTTTTTCTGCACCAAATCCCTACTCAGCCATCACCTCTCAACTCACCCCCTGCGAAGCCCCATGTCCCTACCCAGCAGCACTGAGCATGCCCTCTGTTTTGCCCAAACATCCTTCATTCCACCTTGGCCCTCAGCCCTGGGGCACCGCAGGAGCTCTCTGTCCACCCTGCTCACAAAGGATGATCCCTGAAAGTGGCCATTGTCTCTTTTTTGTTCCTTTCCTCCAAGTTGAGCCAGGGCCTGCCATAAGCCTGGTTCCTCAGTAACAGTGACCGATTCCAATGCCAGTCCCTTAGTGGTTAGGAGCAGGAGTGAGATGGAATGGGTTATAGCTGTGCCATTTGAGTAGGGAACAGGGAAGTTGGAGAATTTTCCCCCAATTTCTAGAAAATTATTTTTTAGTGGGAAATTCAAAGAAATTATTTAAAGTGCCTGGTTATCATCTATGTCATATGTTCTTTCTTCATGAAAATCTAAAAAAAAAAAAAAAAATAGAATTGCAAATTTTTCATGAAGACTGAAAACAAAGTGAACTGTAAGTCCTGGGAGAGCTAGGGGAGGCCTCAGGCCCCGAGTTTGAGGGGGCACCACCCCAGAGACAGAGGGCAGGACTGGATGAATCCTCCAAGTCCTCCCCCTTCTGAAATTCCATGCTGGTCGTGTGTGGTCAACTGTAGATGCAGAGACCCCACGCAGAAGGGAACCTGGAGACTGTCTCCACCCTATCCCCTGCATATGGGCCAGCCGAGAGGCCAGTGGGGAACTTCTAGGGAGTGGCCCTGCCCCTGTCCCTGTGGAAGGCAGGGTCTCAGGCACAGTGGACTTACCCATATCCTGTGGCTGGTCTACCTTTTGCCGTGCTGCCTGCACAGTCAGGAAGTGGAAGAGGATCCACAGGGAGCAGGGGAAACCCCGGAAATGGGGCTCACTCCCCTGGCAGCCAATCCAGTTCACCTTCTTGGCAATAACACTACCCTAAAGACACATGGTTGTGAGTGTAGATACGGAGGAGGAAAAGGATGGGATGAGAGAGAGGAGACGCTTCCAGGAGACTTAAAGGTCTGCATACAGCCTTAAGAGGGATGAGGTCCCTTGCTCAGGCTATCACCTTGAAGGTGGCATTTCCCTTCTGCCAGCTTGACCCATGGAAGGAATAGCAAATCTGAAAATCTATGACACAGATCAAGTTACATCCTGTTTTAGCCTCAACTTCCCCATCTGTAAGACAAGAGAGTTGATCTCTGAGGTTCTTTCAAGCATTGCCATCTTACAAGTCTACAAGGTTTTGCAGCTCTGCTGGCTGTAGTGGCCCACCTCTGCCAACAGCGGCATGTGCAGGAGCCCAGCAAGATGCCTCAGAGAGGGCCAGGGTAGTCATGCTGATGGGTACCACCTGCCTGGAAAGCAGTAGTTAAAAACTGGTGTCTCATTAGCCTTTAATCCCAGCCCAACCACTTACTGACTGCACGATCTCAGACAAATTGTTTAACCTCCCCTAACCTCAGTTTCTTCATCTGTGAATTGGGGATAACATCTATCTTCTATGAATATTATGTGAATTAAATGGGACATGCATGTAGAAAGCTCAATAAATAGTTTATTAATTATTAATGGAAGGACCCAACTAAGATCACTGGTTCCTTCCTGAATGCAAACTGGTGGAGGTCACAGATTAGACTGTTAACCCTGTCCATTCCCATAAATACCATGGATGGGGAGAACATATTCATTTGCTTTCCACACTCACCTCCTTCCTGTCATCCAGAACAGTTTTAAAGAAGTTGTAGGGGATTTTCTTTCTCTGCTGCCTCTGGAGCCACTCATTCACGGAGTGCAGGAAGTTCTGGGCTAAGGGCTGGCCAGGGAAGTACTGTGGGGAGGAGCAAGTAGGAGGTGAGAGTGCAAAGCAGCTCCCGCAGAGTCCCACAGCCCTGCAGAGGGCAGGGGCTATGCAGAAGTAAGCCAAGGCAGGTTTTTGGAAAGTTCCAAAACTACCAGGATGTTTATCCTGCCTAGGATGCAAATGGGGATTCCTCACTATCTTTGCTCTGGGGCACATGGGGCTGGGCCCTGAAGGTACCCCCCTCTCCAGGTGTTAGCCCCCCCCCTCCGTGAAGCCTCCTAGCACGTGCCACCCCAGGGAGGAAGGCTGCTTGCATGTGGGCTACACAGTCCTCTCTGAAAGTGATCTTCTGGTAGAGCAGCTGACTTAAAAGTGACAGGCCGGCTGGGGTAGACTGGCAAAAGACCCTTCATTTGTATTCTATGGGCTGCCAGTGGGAATCAGCCAGGCCAGGGGCTTATAGCTAAGATCCAGATCTTGATAGTAACTCCCAATAGTCTCTGAGGAGCATGAAAAGCTGCTTTGACAATAAGTCAACTCAAATCTGATTAGTATCAGGACTTTAAAACCCCAAGGACTCCAGGGAGGAGGATACGTGTGCGCTCACATGTGCACACCCACCACACACCGAGGGCAGTGGCCAGGAGAAAGAGAGCTGCAACAGCCCTGCAGTTCAGATAAAACCAACAGGCAGGTCACAAAGACAATGACCCCCAGAAACTTGCAGTGAAAAAAGAGCAAAGAAGAACATTTGTGAAGAGGATACTGGAGGTAGAATGACAACAGAAAAACTAGCTAACAGATCCAGTCCTCCTAGGGAGCCAGTACATGTTCTTACCAAACCTCAGATGCTGGATACTTTGCCCCAGAGAAGTGGCAGGAAAGAGCCCAGTCTTGCCCTGCTCCCTGCTGCTCAGCCCACAATTTGCAGCTACAAGTCAGCACTTCTCACTGACCTTCCGGGCACCTTGACTGGGTCCTTCCGGGCACCCTAAGGCTATGCATCGGAGGGAGGAGGGATCAGGGACTCTGGATCGCAGGGAACCAGGAGACCCTGGTGACTACACGCCACCCAGTGGCCAATTCTGACACAGCAGGTGCATAGGCAGGGAGGGGATGGGAGGGCAGTGGCAGGACTTGCAGAAAGCCTCCCCACCGGGACCCCCAGAGCTGGCAGTTCTCTAAGGCCAAGCCCCCAGGGTAAACGCTTTTACTCTTGGGCCTCTGGTGTCCCTGGAGTGCCATGCACGCAGTGGTGAAGAGGAACCTGGGCAAGGTGCTTCATCTCTCTGGGCCTTTGTTGCTTCAACTATGAAATGGAAATAACACTAGAACACACCCAGTGGAGTTTGTTAAGAGGCATAAAAGCAAGCTAATATACAAAGAGCACTTTGCAGAGTCTGGTGGTCCGTCAGAGCCCAGGAAATGGCAGCTGGTACTGTCACTGCTATTCTAGATGAAGCCATCCAGCAAGGGGAGGGCCAGAATATACTCCTGTCTCCCAGGGATGTTTTGGCAAAGCTCATGCAGCGGGGGCTTGGAGCTACGGTCCCAGGTCCCTCTGTCACTACTGTTGGGCTTTCCCAGCTTCCCTGTGTCCCCCACTCATGGCCAACCCTGTCCTCTCCGAGGGCACTGGCTGTGGCAGGAGGGCTCCTTCACCTCAAACGCAGCAGCCAGCAGGCACCACTGAGAGGGGCTCCACCCAGCTCAGGGATTTTCTGGATTTCATTCTTTCCCCCTATTCTGGCTGCAAACAGCTCCACCAGGGCCAAGCAGCCAGCTTTGGGTATACCTGAGATGTGAGCAGGACAGAAGAAACCTCCATGGGGTGATTCCTTCAGAGGGGTTGGGGGGAGGCAGTGGCTGTCCTCGCCATTCCTGCCTGAGAAACACTAGAAAGCACACTGGGGGCTTTTCTCAGGAGGCAGGAGGGGGACCCACATGTGGGACTGCTCTAAAGTTTTCCCCCTCAGTGCCAGGCCACTGCACCCACTGCACCCTGGGGACCTTGCAGCTCTCGGCCTCTGAGGAAAGGTCTCTACGGTGGCAATGGGCTGAAGAACCGGGGCCAAAGGCTGTCTTGCCTCAAACCTTAATGTCCCTCTCGGGGCCCTCTCAGCATCATCACACATGCATGTGACCAAGTAGCAGCATGGCTGGGACTGGATGAAATGGGGGAACAGCATCCAGGCTTGCAGGAAGCCCCCAGGAACAGCCCCAGTTTCCTGCAGACCTGCACTGTGAAGGGCAGGCTAGACCCAGCCCCAGGGCCGAGGGAGGCTGAACCAGCAGCCTGCCTGCAGGGGCCAGAGCTGCATCTTGCCCAGCTGACTCAGCAGGAGGCCAGGGTTCCTGCAGGGCAGCACTGGCAGTGGATCTAAAGCCAGAGAAGATGGTGCGAGGGGGAGGCGGCCACTCCCCACCCTCGAGGGGGAGGCGGCCACTCCCCACCCTCCGGGAGGATGCAGTAGGCAAAAGAGCCCTGGCTCTGCCTCCCTAGTGCTCAGTTCAAGGCCTGGCCAGAACACCTCCCAGCTGGGAAAGACCCCAGGCAAGTCACTTGGCTCCCCAGGCCTCTTAAATGGGGGTGATACCTGTCACCTGGCAGAGCAGTTAAGAGGGTTATATGTGTGACAGACATCAGGAGCTAGCCTTCATGCAGTAGCCACCCTCCCAGGAAACTACAAAAGAAGGAGGAGGACGTGGCTAGAGGAAGTGGTCTGGGTCAGACTGGGAGGGAAGAAAGGAGTTTCAGAAAAGCATCCTGTCCTTTGCTGTGATGTTCCAGGGCTCCTACTTTCCACGGCAGGGAGAGAGAAGCCACACTGTGGGGTTCAGAATGAAGGGGAGGACTCGGGCAGGTGGGCAGAGCCACAATCACTGAACCAGCTCAGAATATTCCCAGGTATCAGGGCTTCTGGCCCCGTGTCCCACCCATCCCCTGGCATACAGGGGTGTTGTGGGGCACAGCTAAGGCTGGAGGGGAGAAGCCCATGGTGGGCTGGGAGAGCTATGGGTCCAGGTGTCCAGCCAGACCATCGGGGCCTGGAAGGAGGGGCTAGAGGGTGACTAGCTTACAGGAAGGCATACTAATTGTCGATGAAATCACGCGAACAAGGGAGGCCACGCCCCTGCTTACCTTGGCCAATACTGTCACAAACTTTTTCAGGGCTACCAGGCGCTGTCCCTCCAGGACAGAAAACTTGCCCACTTCTACCCGCAGGATGTAGTGTAGGGCAGATTCCAGGTCAGCCATGTAGATCTTGGAGCTGAGGAGCCAGAGGGAAGCAGAGAGAGACAGGGGCATTAACTGTGGGGCAGGGGTGGGAAGGAGCATCCAGAGAAAAGAAGAGGAGGGACCCTGCTGATGGTCACAGGATCCTGTAAGTCAGCACATGCTTCTGCCAGAAATGTGCTGTGTGACCTTGGGTAAATTACTTAACTTCTCCGAGCCTCAATTCCTCCTTTGTAAGATAGGAATAATAGGCTCGGCACCCATAGCTCAGTGAGTAGGGCGCCAGCCACATATACCAAGGCTGGCAGCTTAGAACCCAGCCCAGGCCTAAACAACAACTGCAACAAAAAAATAGCCAGGCATTGTGGCGGGTGACTATAGTCCCAGCTACTTGGTTGTCTGAGGCAAGAGAACAATTTAAGCCCAAGAATTTGATGTTGCTGTGAGCTGTGATGCCACAGTACTCTACCTAGGGCAACATAGCAAGACTGTCTCAAAAAAAAGAGAAGGAATAATACATTATTCACAAGTAGGTTGCTGAGGGGATTCAATAAAAGAACAAAGAACAAATGTAAATTCTCAGCAGCTCCTAACAAAAAATAGGGGGTGTCCCCTGCCAGCCAGGCTCATGGCCAGCCTATGGCTCACTAATCAGGCCAATCAGGTGTCTTCTGAGCAAAGACACCTGGGGACAAACAGCAGATGCACACACACAACACGGCTTTGGGGCCCTCTTTGAAAGACCAAGGCTGCTAACCCAGACAGGGGACTCGGGGAGCGGGACCAGGAGGGGAAATAAGGTTTGTATTTCTTTCAGCACTGATGTGCTCACAAGTGTGGGCCCCATGTCACACCTCCCCACTGCCCTAGGGGAAGGGGCTGTACTTTCCAAGCTGGCTGCTCCACCCCACACCTATCATGCTACTTGGGGTCCAGGCCCAGCCCTCTGCTGGCATGAGCCCTGAGCACCGGCTGCCCCTCTACTCCTGCTCTCTGAGACCTGGGTTCTGCCCTCAGTGGACAGTGAGCTAGTTCTGTGAGCCTGGGCGGCTCAGTGGCCTCCCTGGGACTATTACCCAACCTATACAATAAATGAGCCTGCCTGCCTCCCAAGGTCAGAGGAAACCAACACAGTCAATGACGGGTGAGTACTGGGGCTACCTGTGTTTCCCCTCAAAACCAAATCTCCTACTCTGCTCCATATGGTATCCTTGGGCCTCAGTTTACCTCTCCATTCCTGTGTCCCACCTTAAGGAGTGGCCCCATGACCAAAAGAGGAAGGTTCCCAGCACAGAACTTAGCACATAAGCCAGAGTTAGCTGTGATAAAAATTTACGTGATCTGAATAATCACAATTTGAATGATGAAATGCTCATGGCTGCCTCTTACTCTATCCTTTTCCTCTGATTTACTGAAAATCCAGGCATTTCCCACCCTGAAAGTCCCTCATGCTATGATGCAAAGTCCTTCTTGTGATCAGATCACCTGTCCTTCAATTCTCTCATGTACTCCTGGTGAAAGCCACCTCCTGACCAGTTCTGAGCTCCCTGGTCACGCTGGGAGATGTGTGGTACGCAGCTGGTGCACAGCAAGGGCTCTATGGCCTTGTCCCCTGCCTGCCAGTAGGAAGTCTACCACAGGAGAAACCAAGGAGCCTCAGAGAGAGCAGCTTTCCTGCTTAGGATTGTGCGCAATAATACAGGCTACCTGAAGGAGGTGTGAGTTCCCTGACGCTGGAGCCATTCCAGTGAGGTGAGGCGCCCTCCCAGCAGGGATGCCGTGAAAGGGATCATGAGCAGGGGCTATATCTGCCCTGCATGTATCTGTGTTGACAATGCCTAACACATAGTAAGTACTCAAAAGTATTTGCTGAATAAATAATTGCTTGGGTAGAAAGTTGGTTTGGAGGCCTTGGAGTATCCTTCCAAGCTGATTCTAACTTGCTCTTGAATGCAGTTAAGCTTAAAGACCATAGGAAGGGGAAAGCATTCCTTCTGCCAGGAAGGGTAACCAGAAATGCTGTTTCCCCGCCCCCCTGCCGTCACTGGGGAGGGACCTTGGCAGCTGCTAACTGCTGTGGCTCCTGCACATCAAAAGCCCCCTGTGCCCACCTGGCCCTCAGTGGAGGGCGGGGGAGGGTTGGCTCAGGGCTGCATGCACTAAACCTATGATAGGGGACAGGGGTTAATAAGAGTCTGTGTTCAGAGGAAAGGCAGGGTGGGGGAATATGTGGGAACCAGGCAAGGCCTTACCGATCCACGAACTTCCAAACCGTGGGAGCTATCGAGCTGGTAGGGGTTGGTGCAGCTGTGGTCTGAGGAACCTCCCTGGTGAGCCCGGAGAGCCTCTGCAGGTAAGTGGTATAGAAGGACCTGGACTCCATCAGCCTGTGAGGGCAGAGAACCACAGGGGAGAGCCAGTGAGTCTGGAAGAACAAAACCCAGAGTTAACCACGGTCAGAAGAGGGAGCGGCTCAGCACACAGAAATGTTTATCAGGAAGTATCTGAACATGGTTCCATCTTGTCCTCACTGAGGCCAAAATAGGGTACCTAGGCCTCACTTTAAACTTTTTTTTTTTTTTTTTGAGACAGAGCCTCAAACTGTCACCCTGGGTAGTGGCATCCCTTTGGCATCACAGCTCACAGCAACCTCCAACTCCTGGGCCCACGCAGGAGTTGCCTCTTGCCTCAGCCTCCCAAGTAGCTAGGATTACAGGCGCCTGCCACAACCCCCGGCTATTTTTTGGGTTGCAGCCGTCATTGTTTGGCGGGTGTGGGCTGGATTCGAACCCGCCAGCTCAGGTGTATGTGGCTGGCATCTTAGCTGCTTGAGCCACAGGCGCCGAGCCCACTTTAACCTTTCTAATCACTGCATCCATGGGTTAAGAAAGCCTCCTTAACACCAGCCTTTTGCCAAAACCCCGTCTGGAAAAGCTGCAGGGCCTAAGAATTCCCCAAGCCAGGCAGGGCCGAGGTCTGCAGAGGCACCAGGCAGTACCCATAGAGCAGGGGCTCCTCTGGGAACAAGACTAATTCTGCCCATAGACAGGAACGCCTGACTTTGGTGACCTTCCTTACAGACCAAAACAGCAGCTAACCTTGAGGAAACTGTCCCCTCACAAGCTTGCTCTGAGGTGCCATGAGGTGACGCTACTCCTCAAAGAAGTCGAAGGATTAAAAAAAAAAAAAAACAACAGAATGGCATCAATGACAGAAAACCACCAGAATTCTCCACATCCCTTTTCGATCCTTTCGCTTCCTTTTTCTCTTCTACTAGAGGAGTCCTCAAGAGCAAGAAATATCTCCTGAGCACAAATTCCCTCTCACCCACCAGGGCCAGGGTCAGGGTCACCCAGAGGGAGAAATGCGAAACGCAGCCTCGGTGGGCTGGGTGCCTGGGGGCTGGCAGCAGGTGACAACGGGCTTTCCACTCCACCGTCCTGGCCTGACACTGATTGATGAGCAGATGGCTGGAGAGCAGCATCGCCACAAACAATTTTCCCCTCCACCAACTCCAAGTGAGGAAATGACACCTTCTTCCCCCACCGGGCCTGGCACTCTCTAGTCCTGCCCTGTCCCTGTGGTCCTCAGACCTGCACTGACAGCCTGGGCCTGGTGGGATGTGCAGCCTAAGGACACGTGGCTGCCCTGCCTAGCTTGGCACAGGAGGCCTTGGGGAGCGGTGGCTGGACACCACAGCCCAGCCTTCAGCTCCCTGGCCCTCGAGTTCCCGCCTGCAGGGGCCAGGCTGACATCAATCATCTGCCCAGGGAGGGCACCAAGGCACCATCTGGTGCCATTTGATGGGCCATTCAGCAGCAGGAGCCTGACAGAGGGGCTGAGGCTGGCCTAATTGTTTTCTCTCAGCATTTTGGAGCTGGCTATTGTTTGGCTCATAATGAACTTTTCTGCAATTAGAAAATCAAAGGGAGGGAGGGTCAGGCATATTAGAGTCCTTGCCAGGTCTGTAGCCTGCCAGTGAGTCTGAGAACAGGAGATGGGGAATCGGGCCAGGGCTGCAGCGGGGACTGTACACACTGGAGTGGAGCTGGGTGCTGACACTTAGGACGGGGGATGGAGGCATGACCCTGGGCTGCAGTGCTGGGGTAGCATTGTAGGCCCAGTCTCCTGGCTGTGGAGACACTGGCCTACCAGGACAGGCAGATCTTAGATAGGCAGACCTTTGCTTTTCCTGCAGGGGGTACACCTCACCCGCCCATGGCGCTGGGCAGGCAGAAAGGATAGGCGCAGGCAAGGAGCAGAGAGAAGGCAGGGAGCTGCCATACTCACACGGGCACTCGGGAGGCAGAGCCATTCCGAAACAGCAGGTAGCAAGATGGGAAGCTGGTGACACCAAACTTTCTCAACACATTTTCCTCTGTGGGCAGGACTCTGCGTACTGCTATGTCTTGGTGCTGAGACAGGTCCAGAGTCACCTGCAAAAACAGTAGGACACCTAGAGGGCCAAGCCACTGGGTAGAGGAAGTCCCAGCTCAGTGCCCTGGGCAGGCACTGAGTCCTACTGGACTCTAAACCTTTCAGAGTAGACCACTGTGACATGAGGGACACCCACGCCATTTACCACACCTAACACACAGTAACAAGTGTCAAACACTGCCCACGAGGAGGGGCCTTGGAACTGTGCAGAACACCCACCTTGAAATATCCTAGGATCCTAATTACATATAATTTTCTTTCTAATAAAAGCAACTGTGGCCGGGCACAGTGGCTCACGTGTGTAATCCCAGCACTAGGGAGGCCAAAGCGGGTGGATTGCCTGAGCTTACAGATTCGAGACCAGCCTGAGCCAGAGCAAGATCCCATCTTTAAAAATAGCCTGGCGCTGTGGCGGGGGCCTGTAGTCCCAGCTACTTGGGAGGCTGAAGCAAGAGAATCACCTGAGCCTAAGAGTTTGAGGTTAATGTGAGCTGTGAAGCCACAGTACTCTACGGAGGGTGACAAAATGAGACTCTATCTAAAAAAAAAAAAAATAAAAAGAAGCAACCTGTAAAAGGCATAATGAAAATGTGCTTTCATTTTTATTCTTGTTTTTTGTCCTGAGCAAACACTTTCTTGTGCTTAAGCCTGTCCCACCCCAACACTTAACTGCTCTCAGATATCCCAAGATTCCCCAGGGCCTTCTCATAATAGCCATTGCTGGGAAATCCCTTTAGAACTTACCAGTCATTGTTTGTTTGAAACCTCAATTGTTAGAGGCAAGAGTAGTCTTTCTTACTCAAACTTGAATCATAGTCGACTTTTAAAGAACTATGATTTTCTTTTTGAGACACAGAGTCTCACTTTGTGGCCCTCAGTAAAGTGCCATGGTGTCACAGCTCACAGCAACCTCAAACTCTCGGCTTAAGCAATTCTTTTGCCTCAGCCTCCCAAGTAGCTGGGACTACAGGCGCCCGCCACAACGCTCAGCTATTTTTTGTTGCAGTTGCCATTGTTTAGGTGGCCCAGGCTGGATTCGAACCTGCCACCCTTGGTATATGTAGCTGATGCCATAACTACTGTGCTACAGGCACCGAGCCAGAACTATAACTTTTTGATGTGCTCCCACTTAATGGCACAATGTAAGGGTATATGACACACCTCTTGGGTGCAGGACACAACTATAAGAGGGACTCTACCTAACAAAGGCAAATATTGTAACCTAGTTGTTTATACCCTCACATTAGCCTGGAATAAATAAAAAAAAAGAAACTATGATTTTATAATAAAAAAAATTTATGGGTCAGACAGCAAAATAAACCTCTGGAATTAGGTAAACATCTGCATATTTAGCCTGGATGGTCAGAGGGATGCGTGCATTTATAATAAGGCCTGAACGGGTTTTGTAACTTGGGGTTTTCTAAAGGTGACAAGAGGATTGGTAGAAAATGACAACCTCCCCACCTCAGGAAAAAGAAGTCCTCGGCAAGACCGTGCATGACAACCACAAATGGTAGGTGGAAGGCTTCTGTTACTGACTTCTAAGTCCTCCTCACAATGGAGCTGCTGAAACTCTCTCATTTTTATACTTATAAAGCTTTAAATATATATCTCAAATCAGAAAAATAAACTTATCAAACTTGCTGATTATTTTTAGAAAGAAATAAGAAGAGGCCAGCATTAGCTAACATTGATGGGTAGGCACTGTGTACTGTATACAGATCGCCTTGCACTGTCTTCAGAATAACACTGAAACAGGAACTATTTTTAGGAGGCTAACCAAGGCAGTACATATGGCTCCCCGTGTTTGAATCCTCTACTGGGCTAAATCTCTCCCTGTTCCAGTTTCCTTATTTGCAATATAATCATCATCATCATCATCATCATACCATCAACCTCAGGTTAATTTTATAAAAATGTGCGTAACAATGACTAGTAATGACGTAGCAAGTATGTATTTATTTTAAAATAAACTATTTGGCTTGGTACCTGTAGCTCAGTGGTTAGGGCGCCAGCCACATACACCAGGTCTGGTGGGTTTGAACCCAGCCTGGGCCAGCTAAAGGACAATGACAACTACAATAAAAAAATAGCCAGGCATTGTGGCAGGTGCCTATAGTCTCATCTACTTGGGAGGCTGAGGCAAGAGAATCGCTTAAGCCCAAGAGTTTGAGGTTGCTGTGAGCTGTGACGCCACAGTACTCTACTGAGGGCAACACAGTGAGACTCTGTCTCAAAAAATAAATGAAATAAATAAAATAAAATAAAACTATCTTATAGCTGAAGAAACTGGATCTTAGATGTAAAATCATGCCTCCAGGTCACATAGCCACATGTATCTGAACGGGGCTATAAATCCCAGCTCAGCTTGGCCCCACAGCCTGGGCTCTCAGCCCTGAGGCCCTCCTGACTCCCTTTAGCATCTTTTTTGCATACCCACATGTACGTGGGGCCCTTGGCTCTGAGCACTCTGGCCCCTTCCCCTGGTGACTCAGTGGGCTATGGGGGGGGGGGGGGGAGAAAAGCTGATTCCATCATCATTTACCAATCACTTCTACTTGACAAGCATGACCTTGGGCATGGACTGGAACCCCAGAGGGCCAGCCACTTCTTCAGCCTGTCTCCATTCCTGGTGCCTCCCTTCTCAGGGCTGAGAGATCTGGAGATAGCTTCTGGTTTTAGCTAGGACTCTCAAGTGTGTTTGATGAGTTTCAATGGGAAAATCACTCAGAGCCAACAGTGGTGTTTGATCTCATCCCTACTCTCATCCCTTGTCTGTCTCCTGGGACTGTCTTGGAACATCTCCCACACACTGGGGTGTCCAACCTTTGCATCTGGGAAAAGCTCAAAGTGACCTGCGCTGTCTGTGAGCCAGTGGCAGAGCAGAGAGCTCTCTTTATTAGGTGAAGGGAATGGATATAAAGCACCTACTTTGTCCCAGCTATTAATCCAGGCCCTTTACCTAAATTGCCTCATTTGACTTTCTCAGCAATATCCTCAAGAAAAATAATTATCACTACTCTACAGAGAAATGAGGCTCAAAAACTTGAACAAGTTGGCCAGGCATGGTGCCTCACACCTGTAACCCTAGCACTTACAGAGGCTGAGGCAAGAGGATAGCTTGAACTCAGGAGTTCAAGACCAGCCTGAACAAGAGAAAAACCCTGTCTCTACAAAAAAACAGAGAAATTAGGCATGGTGGTAGCATGCCTGTAGTCCCTAAGGCAGGAGGACCACTTGAGCCAGAAGTTTGAGGTTGCAGTGAGTTATGATGCCACAGCACTTGAGTCCCAGTGATAGAGTGAGATGCTGTCTCAAAAAACAAAAAGAAGTTGAACATTTTGGTCGTGGGCATATAACATTTAAGAGATGGAGTGGAAACTAAGGGGTCAGGGCAGTGCCGGACTATGAGACTTGAACTCCTGAGTTCAAGCCATCCTCCTGCCGTGGCCTCCGTAAGTGCTAGGATTACAGATGTGAGGCACCATGGCTGGCCAACTTGTTCAACTTTTTGAGTCTTCACCCAATAAAATGGACCCCTATTTCCTTATGAGGGCCTTGATCACCCCTAATGTTCCCTCCCCCCCAAATTTTTAACCACAAGCAGATGGAGCAGTGTAGAAACAACATGAGTTCTGGGGCCAGACAGACCTGGTTCCCAGCCACGCTCTGCCAATTCACCAGCTGTGTAATCTTGGGCATGTTATTTGATCATCTTAGCTAATTGTGGGGATTATAAACCATGTGTGTCAGCAATCTAGTCCAGTGCACCGTGAACAGCAGGTGTTATATTTGGTTTCAGTAAGAGACAATAGACATAAAGGTTGTAAAATGGGAAGGTTCAGCTCCTGCACTTCCTACTCCTCCCAGCAGGGGTCAGGCCAGTGCCAGGCTATGAGGCTCTCAGCCAAGAGCCTGGAATTGCCAGGAAAAGTCCTGCTCCTCACTGGGGCTCTCCATTGGCTATCCAGGATTTGTAGGGCAGCTCACCTCTCTACCTACGTAGGAGCCTTCCTTCTCAAAGATCAGGGCCAGGTACTCTTCGGAGTTTTTTGCAAAGAATCCATCAATCTCCGCCAGCCTGCAAAAGACAAGTCTGGCAGTCACTTTCCACAGCCAGGGGGGATAAGACAACACAGCTGGATACCAGACACCAATGACATGGTACTGCCATGTGCTTCCACATGAGGCCTGGTGGAAGTCCTGGTGCCTGCCCTCCACAGTGGAGTAAACCAAACCCTTAGTCTCAAAAGGAGGTGCCCTTGTTACCTAAAGCTGGTTCTTCATTGAGCTTTTTTGTTTTGTTCTTTCTTCCTGTCTCTTTTAAGAGTCAGGACTGAGTTGGAAGCAGTGTGGGTAGAAGGACTGGGAAGGGGTGCTGTGAGACCCATGGAGAGGTCCAGGCTTAACTGGGCATGGTTTTTGTGATCCCCTGAGAGTCTGGTGATTAGAATCCATCGGCTGCTAAGTTTTTATCTGTGGCAGGTAACTATCAACTAGGAGATTTGCCTTTTCCTCTCTGAAGTGGGCGTTAAGAAAAAGGAAATAAAGAATCAGAAAGTCTTGGGTGCAGGAGACTGTAGAAGGTATCTATCTAATCCAATTTCCTTATTTAAGATGGGGAGACTGAGGCCCAGTTTAAAATGAAGGAAATGAATAAGAAATGAATAAGAAGGCAGGTTGTACTATGTCCCCAAATCAGAGACTTAAGCTACAAATTGTTTTTAAAACTACAAGTTTCAACAGAAAATACAAAAATGATTTGTTTCTTATTCTAATTAAAAGCAGAACATCCTTATGCATGGGTAAGAGGCCAGAAGGTGAGAAGGCGTGAGGGACGGGAGACTGTATCTTCTTTTTATCTTCAACCTGGCAACCTATTTTCCTCTGCTGGATCCATTGACATGGCAGTGGTTGCAGTGAGCATGATGCCACAGCACTCTATTCTCAGTGATAGAGTGAGATACTGTCTCAAAAAGCAAACAAACAAACAAAAAAAAAAATACAGGCGCAGTGGCTCATGCCTGTAATCTCAGCACTGTGGGAGGCTGAGGCAGGAGGACTGCTTGAGCTCAGGAGTTCGAAGCTTGTATGAGAGAGAGTGAGACCCCAACTCATGAAAAAAATGGACAAATCCAGCTGGGCGCCATGGTGAGTGCCTGTAATCCCAGTGGCTTCGGAGGCTGAAGCAGCAGATGGCCACAGCCTGAGTCTGAGGTTGCACTGAGCTACGACACCATTGCACTCTGCTTAGGGCATAGGGTAGAACTCCGTCTTGACAAAAAAAAAAAAAGTTGAACAATTTGATCACGGGCATGCAATATGTAAGAAATGGAGTGGAAATTCAAGCCCACTTCATCCAGTAAAAGGGACCCCATTTCCTGCATCACCCCTAATGTTCCCTTCAAATAGAAGCTATAACAAGAGACCGATGCTAGAGCCAGCCCTCGTGACAATCCAAATGACATGCTGGAGAGGCAGGGCCAGAGTGCATTCAGCTGGGTGGAGGAAAAGAGGTAGATACTGACAGTCCCGGGGTGATACCAGGTGACAGCTTTTCAGATCCCTTCCCCTGACAGCAGAGCATGTTCTACGAGGGGGCCAGACCCCTCTGCCCCACTCCTACCCTCAGACTTCTGAAAGAGGCAGTCTGCCTTTCATCACAGATCTCTGCCTCCTTCCTAAAGTTCTTTAAAAGGATCATTCAAGAGAGGCTGGCAGGTTCGCCTGATTTGTGGCTTTTGAGATGCCTCAGGGCTGAAAATGTATGCATGTGAGAAAGAGAGCGCAGTCGGAGAAACAGGCAGCAAGGCCTGGAATAGGAGTCGGGTGTTTTCTGGAGAGATGGGATCTGCTCATGGAACCCCATCAAGCCACCTTTATGTGGACCCATATGCTGTGCCCAAGGTCTCCCTGTGGCCCTCTGGGAGGAGGGAGAATTAGGAAAGATGACAAGAGTCTCTGTGATCCAAGTGACACAGGAAATGCCCTCTTAGCATGGCTATGGCCTGAGGACATTACTATACAAACTTAGAGAACAGCTCTGAGGCCAACAGCAGCCTTCAAAGTCCTTCTCAGCCTCTGGGCCCCCACTGTGTTCAAGGCTGGGCTGGCTTGAGCAGTCCCTGCAGGTACATGGATTTGTTCCTTCTTGGCAAGAGTCCCTGGAGGTGGGTGTTACCCTGCCTTGAGTTCTTATCCAGAATCAGGGGCCTGGTGTTTTTAATCTACCTGCCTCCTTCTTTGGGAGAGTTTGGCAAGATACCATGTCCTCATTTTCCTTAAAAAGCGGCCACCCAGAAAGCTTCCTGGCACCAGATGCCCCATGGCACAGGGAGCTGAGGGCCACCATTCCCAGGCATGGTCATAGCTCAGACAAACAGCCACCTTTGGTTTACGGAGACAGGATTTTGTCCTTTTGACCCTCCAGCCCCATCCTTTGCTTTCCCTTTGCCTGCTCATTGCCATTCTGCCCAGTGGCCCTCCCTGGCATAAAGTGCCTGAAATCCTTTCATCCCCCAAACATTCTGAGGACAGCTGGTGAGAGGCAGCAGCAGTGTGACCTGGAGAGTCCCACCCATTGTTTTCTTTCCACGTGGTGAGAAAGGTCCTCGTACCCATCGGTCAGCCCCAGGGACACAGGGTTGCTGAGTTAGGACCTCAGCAATAGGTCGCCTGCTACCTGCCACCAGCCCCTCTGGGGTGGCTCTGGCAGAGCCAGGCAAAGGCAGCAGGAAGAATCAACCCGAATCCCCTGCCCCACTGTTCCCACCACCCTCTCATGCTCAGGACCTCGCCCACACGGCACTAAGCCTGCCCCAGCCCAAAATACTTGACAGGCTCCAGTGGGGGACAGGCTGGGGGCCACGCGTCACGATGGGACTGCAGGGTGTCAATGAGCCTCTCCCGCAGCATTTGCACATCTGCACCAGACACTGTAAATGAAAACGGGAGTGAGAAGGGAGGCAGGAGAGGATGGTCACTGCTCCCAGCATCCTCGCCAGCATCACCCCAGAAACGCAGGGTTCAGGGCACGGGCTAGTTCTGAGGGAGACAGACAGTATGCCAGTCCTCTGTATTACAGGAGGGGGGCGGGGGACCTTGCCTATGGCCCTAAGCAGTGCTAAGAGACTCGTGCCTCAGAGAGCCAGAAAGCGTCCCTCAGAACCAGGACCCATGAGGATTTTCCCAGGCTGTCTGGTCTGTGCTCTGGATGCCGAACCCATTTTGACACCTTCCAGGAACATGGGGCCCCTAGCCCCCCTGCCCAGGACCCCAGATGGGCCAAACTCCAAGGACATGCTCAGTCCAGCGCCTATGAAGGCATCTCTCAGGCTGACTGAGAGGACACTTATAGGAAAACGCAAGTCAGGCTTCACTCAGGGACTCCTCACCCTTGTAGACCCTGCCGATCATCAGGGCTTTTTCACCCCAAGAGAAACCAAGACAAAGAGGGAGGAAAGGAGGGGAAGGCGCTGACAATACCAACCGGACAACCAGAGCCAGGTCACCCACCTGGCAATGTTTCTCCCGAGCCATCCTTAGAAAAGGCCTTGAAGAACTGCAAGGAAACACACAGGTCAGTGACGTGTGGTGGTTGAGCACAGACCAGGTTTCACGTGGATCTGCGTTAAAATCTGGCTGCTTATTCAGTGGGCTGACTGGCCAAATTATTAAACTCTTTAGAGCCTCCATTTCTTTATCTGTAAAATGGAAGGTGGGAGGGTTGCTCTAGGAACTGGACACTGTTTCCCTTCTATACAATCCTCCAATCCAATCCCTCCCCCCCAGCTCTGAAGCACCCAGGGAACATGTGGGCAGCAGCTCATACCCTTATTACAGGTAAAAGTGGACCAACCCTTCCTTCCTTCCTTCCTTTTCTCAAGACAGGATCTTGCTGTGCTGCCCAGGCTGGAATGCAGTGGTGCAATCACAGCTCACTGCAGCCTTGAATTCAAGGGCTTGAACTTGGGCTCAGCAATTGTCCTGTTTTAGCCTCCTGAGTAGCTGGGACTACAGGTGTCCACTATCACACCTTCCTAATATTTTTTACTTTTTTGTGGAGGTAGGGGTCTTACTGTATTGCCCGGGCTGGTCTTCAACTCCTGGCCTCAAGTATTTCTCTGATTTGGGCCTCCCAAAGCACGGGAATTACAGGTGTAACCCACTGCACCCAACCTAGGACAACTATTTCTATAAAGCACCAGTACCTAGCATATAATTATTGAAAAATATTTATTGCATGAAGTACCACTGCTGTTTGTCCTTGCATACCCATCTAAAAAAAAGAAAGGTAAGTCATTTTATACATTCCTTGGAAAAAGTCAACTTTTTTCTATGTCAATCTATCCTTGTTCCTTATGTTGAAAAACAGGACATAAAGGCTGGTGACTCCATCCACTGAGAACTCCCAGCCCAACACAGTAGAAACTCAAACAAGGGAGGGGTCTTGCTACAGACCGGCGAGTTTAACTCATGGCTTGGTCCTCTTTTCCCACGTCCGTGACACCCTAGGCCTAGGGTGGGTCTGTTACGTCCTTTGTGCAAGAGGACAGAGAGAACCAAGGACAACTCCTTACAATCTGGGCTTCTGCCCAAGTGGTGAGTTAGCTGCCAAGGCTCTTGCCTATGCCTTCCTGGTTCAGGAGGGAACAGAGTTGAGCTGCCCTGACAGTCAGCTATTTACCTGCCTGGGGAAGAGCCTGCAGCCTTCTTCTGGAGGCTCCTAACCTCCAGGCCACTTTTGGCTACCGTGGGCCTCTGCCTCCAACAACATGGCCATTTGGCCTTATCCCAAGCTGGTGGCTGAGTACGGGCTCTGGGATCTAGCAGACTTAGTTCAAGGCCTGACTCTTGCTATGTGACCTTGGACAGCCCATCAACTGCTCCAAACCTCTCCCACATGAGGAACAAAGACTTCAGAGGCACCCCATCTCTCCCCACCTGCAAGCTTATGCTCCCCGGAACCTCACCTAGACCCTATTCCTGCTGTATTCTCCGTCCTTCCAAAAGTTAATACAAAAACTTTTATTCTGGATGAAAACCATCTACTAAGGCCATATATGTTTGTAATAGTGTTCGTTATAGTTATTGAATTTTATGTGACCTAGTAAAATTATTTTATTCTAATATTTATAAAAATGATCACAAGTTTCCTGGATTACGACATGAGATCAAGTTGATAATGCATGTCAAAGCACTGGGATGTGGTCTGCTCACCAATAACAACTATAGGGTGATTTCAGAGCTGCAGTATGTTCAGGATGATGTCCTTGTTTATGTACAGATAGGACAGATTTGACTGGTTTCCACAGGTGTAAGAATATCACCAACATCATGAAGCATCGAACAGCGACAGCTGTTATCGTCAGTTCTGAAAGTAATATTGTCATTTTTTATCACAAACCATCAGGTCACCCAAATTGGAGCAGATGCCCATATTAAAAGGGACTGGCATCACTTCCATCAAAAGGCATTCTCGGCTCGGCGCCCGTAGCACAGTAGTTATGGTGCCAGCCATATACACCGAGGGTGGTGGGTTCAAACCCGGCCCCAGCCAGCTAAACAATTGCAACAAAAAAACAGTCAGGCGTTGTGGCAGGTGCTTATAGTCCCAGCTACTTGGGAGGCTGAGGCAAGAGAATTGCTTAAGTTCAAGAGTTTTTGAGGTTGCTGTGAGCTGTGACGCCAGAGCACTCCACTTAGGGGGACATAGTGAGACTCTGTCTCAAAAAAAAAAACCAAAAAAAAAAAAAAAACAAAAAACATCCTCTCTAGACTCCAGCGGAGCCTCCCAAGGCCACAGCCACCAGCAGCCTGGAGCCGGATGGGGAGCCTGAGAGACCCAGGACAATGCAGGGACCCAGAACCCTGCGCTCAGGTACAGTCGAGAGGAAAGCCTTTCCCACCACCTCAGCCCTTCTTCCCTCTGTCCTTAGCTTTCCTTTGATCTTCCAGGACATCAGCATCTACTCTCTGGCTCCGACACCTCACACTCCCTAGGAACTTTTCTCCATCACTCTCTCTTTTCCACCAGCACCTTCCCTAGCCCTGCAAACAGATTCCAATCCTCCTAACTTAAATTAAAAAAAAAAGAAGAAGAAGAAGAAGAAAGAAAGGACAGGAAGAGAAAGAAGCTGGAAATCAAGAGGTTTTCCTTCCCCCTCCAGTTATGACATTTCCCATGTCCCTGCTCTGCCGAGCTTCTCACAACAGCATCCCCTATCGCTCTGTCCCACGACCAGGCTCTGGCTGAGGCCCCACCACTCAGCCTGTTCTAGGAAAGCTCAGGGTGACCTTCTCTCCATCTGATCTGATGTCACTCCTGCCTTCTTTGCCCATCCATGGTCAATGTCTGTCATTTTCTTGTGCCACATTTTCCTCATTCTCTCCTTTGCCTCAGGTCACCACCCTCCCCTGGTTTGCTTGACACTGACTAGCCCCTCGTGGCCACCCTTGCCCTGTCCTAGCCTCATCTTGACCATTTTCCTGTGTCCAGTGTCCTCACCAGCTCCTGCCCCAGTGTCTTCACAGCCACACTGCAGCTTATGACACTCTTCTCTTGAAAAAGCCCTTCAGGGCACTGTCACAAAGAGGGCACTCAATCTACATTTTTGAATGAATGTGTGAATAAATGGATCAATGAACAAACCTATTGTTGCTCCTTGCCAAAGTCAATTCTTTAGTCCAAACCGTTTGCAATCTGAACCCTCTGCCTCATGCCCACACCTGTCCTAAGCTTCTAGCTCCTCCCAGTGGCCTCTACCCAGGTGTCAGGATCAACTCCCCATACACATATCCTTGCCCCCAAGACTGAGTCACCCCTCCCCCAACCTGCTTGCCCACCGGAGTTTCTTATCTCATCCCATGATCAGTCCTCCTGCCTATTACCCACGCCAATATCTCCTCTCCACACTCCCCCACTGTCACCCAGTCAGGCAACAGCTTCTATGGATTTGAACTTTGTGACACCTCTAGGCCAGGCCAACAGGTGAAGACCTATTTCTGGGCACTCGTCCCTGCCCATTCACCCTCATGCACTCAGAAATGTCAAGGTGGGCTGGGCGCAGTGGCTCACGCCTATAATCCCAGAACTCTGGGAAGCTGAGGCGGGTGAACTGCCTGTGCTCAGGAGTTCGAGACCAGCCTATGCAAGAATGAGATCTCAACTCTACTGAAAATAGAAATATTAGCTTGGTGTTGTGGCAGGTGCTGTAGTCCCAGCTACTCAGGAGGCTGAGGCAGGGGGATCACTTGAGCCCAGGAGTTTGAGGTTGCTGTGAGTGATCATGATGCCATGGCACTCTAGGGCATCAGAATGAGATTTTGTCTTTAAAAAAAAAAAAAAAAAAGTCACACGGCATCTATAGCTCAGTGGGTAGGGCGCCAGCCACATACACTAGGGCTGGCAGGGTCGAACCTGGCCTGGGCCAGCTAAACAACAATGACAACTGCAACGACGACAAAAAAAATAGCTGGGCATTGTGGTGGGCACCTGTAGTCTCAGCTACTGGGAGGCTGAGGCAAGAGAATCACTTAAGCCCAAGAGTTTGAGGTTGCTGTGAGCTGTGACTCTCCAGCCATCTTCCTCACTGCCATTAAGGCTAGTTTTTAGTTTTCTAAGGCACAATTCTGGCCTTGTCACATTGCTCCTCCTCAAACCTCTTCCATGACTCCCCATCGTCAATGAATAATGTCCAAACTCACTGTACTCAAGAGCTTTCAGAATCTGAAACCAAACTAAACCCTCACAGACCTCCATCCTCTATGTTTCAGCCACAATGGGCTTCAACCTGAACTCCCCACACCCGCCTCCCTGAGCAGGAGGACAATGGTTTATTCATCTCTGCGAGTTCCACAGCACCCGCCAGCCAGTGTCTAGCACATGGAGGTACTTGGCAGACATCTGTTTGCTTGAGCAGAGAATCTGTGCCCTTTGATCACCCTGGAAGCTCATCTAGTCAGGGCACATTTTTGTCCTCTTATTAAAATGCACCCAGTGAAGTCAGCCACCGGAGGTATGTGCCCTGCCCAAGGGAAACTACCACAATTCCCTGGAAACAGACAATTAAGATGTCAGGACTGAGTTTCTTTTATCCGGGGGCAGTCAGCAGTCCCTTTTTACATACAATTTTTTACATACAATCTTTTATCCGGGGCAGTCAGCAGTCTCATTTTACATACAATCTCCTACTTTCTGCAACCTTGGAGCTCCAGGAAGACCTCCAGCGGCTCCCCAGCAGCATGAAACCAGGTAGCACCAGGTTGGTTCCCCAAACCTAGAGAGCAACTGCCTTCCTGGGAGCCAAAAGAGCTGGACAGAAAGCACACTTGCCAGCAGTAGCCATCAATGGCATTGAATTCAAGCTTTTGTAACAAGTTTTAAGAAAAATGATCTAGTCTGCAAATATTTTATGGTAAGCCCACGAGGACCCACAACCTTCCTACTTCCCTCACTGCACAGGAGACCCCAAGAGAGCTGCTGATTGCTGAGGAGGGGCCCATCTCCCCATCTCTCAGTCTTGTCCTCCTCCCTGACATCTCACCCTCTAGCAAGAGCCATTGAAGATAAAGGCCCAGGCTCTGTACCCCACACTACATCTATGTTCCCAGCCTCACGTTCGAGGACCTGCCATTTCCGGGCTCCCTTCTCCCATCCCTGCCTCATCCCTGACAAGGCCTCTGTCCAACTGGACCAGGCTCCTCAACATGCCACACAGCCCTGCCCACACGGGGCCTGGCTCTCATGTTCTCCCCTGCCTGTGATGCCCGCCCGCGTTCCTTTTTTCTCCTAGCCAAACCCCATCTGTCCTTCCACCCCAAGTGGAAGTCCCCTCCCACATGCAATCCTCTCTGACAAGCCAGAGAAAGCTCAGTGAGCCCAGGAAACTCCAGCATGTGCTGTGCACAGATCACTCACTGCCTCTCAATTCCATGTGACCTGGTGGACAGCAGCCACATCTCACATTGCTGGCCTCTCCCATGAGGGGAAGTGCGGTGCCACGTACCAGCAAACATTCCCTCAATAGCTGCTGATGGACCAGCTGCCTCAGATGTGACCACAGAGAACCTACCAGCAGTCCCATGGGGAAACATAGGAAGGAGACGGGGCGATAGGAAGAAGAAAACTAACATTTACTGAGCACCAGATGATACCAGCATCTTAGTACTTTCACAGGTAAGACCCATTTCACACTTGGCAACAGTGCTTGTAGATTGCAATCACCCCATTTTAAAGACAAGGAAACTGAGGCTCACGGCTGAGGCACTGGGAGGCGATTTCCCAAGCCATATACAGCAAGCAGTGGAACCAGGATTTGAACCCACATCAATCATTCCCTCACCCTCACCCACCCCAGGACTGCTGCTCTGTGTTCTTCTCACTGCAGCCAGGTTTTTGACCACAAAGGGTCTCATACTATTACCCATTGAGGCGCATCCTGGGTCCCACAAAAAAAAGCCCCTTGCCCCAGGAGCTCCAGCCTCGAGATCTCCAGGCTTTGATCAGAATCTACCAAGAAGTAGCCCCTCCCTCCCCTGCACCTTTGCTTTTCTTCCCACTGGGACCTGGCTCTGGGCTGATGGGGACCTGACAAGGCATGCCTGCCCTTTGGGGCCAGGTGTTTGCTAAACAGGCTGGGCTGGTGGAAGCTCCCTGTTTGCTCATGGTGACAAGGGGCAGGAGGCAAAGGAAAGGACAGCAACACGTGTCACTGCGGAGGCCTGACTCTTGTGTGGGTCTGTCACTAGGCTCCCTTTCTAAACCACTCTCTTCTTCCTTCTTCTCAGCATATGTCCTAATCTTAGGGCCCTCACAGCCCTATGGGCAGAGAGCATGAGGACAGGCTCCAGTCCCAAGAGGGCAGCAGGCAGGGCTGCTGGCTCTCTCTGGCCTGCTGGCAGTGCAGCAGACCTCTAGGGTTAGCTCTGCTTTCTAGGGACTCCTACCATGATGCCTCCAGGCACACAATGCTCTTACTGGGCCAGAATCTCTGGACATCTAGAATCTGTTTAAGCAGAGTTTTCCAAACACTAGAAGCAACCTAATAGTAAGTTGTCAAAAAATTTAGTGAATCACAGCCAGTATTAAAAAAAAAAAAAAAAAAATGCAACAGAATAGAAAATATCAGAAGGTATTGCACTTGTAAGTGTCTTATGAAACTTTTGTTTTAGTGCTAATAATACATACCAACTTTGGGGTCACAATGTAAAATGCTTGCTTCTTACTGTTGGTCACAGTAAAAAATAGTTTGAAAGCCACAATTAGGGCCTTAGAGTCCAGACTGCCAACAGCTGAACCGCAGGCCCAGGGCCTAAAATCCTAAGAGCAGAGCGCTGAGGCCCCTCCATGCCCAAAACTGAGCTACAGCTTCCTCGGGAAAGGCAGGAAGGCCTTGCTGAGGAGGCCACATCATGGGTCTTTGTAGAGCTTAGGAAATGGACAGATAACGACCCGACTGGCCCAGTCAGGTCCTGCCTGTCTGGTGGCAGGGGAAGGCGGAGAAGGCCCATGAAGAGCCCTCCCAGGGCCCCTCCCATAGCCAGCTGGGCAGTCGGGGAGATGATTAATCAGCTGAGGCATTCAGGCTGCGTGTGCTGCGTGACTTGGGTAGGCGCTGAGGAGCCTGTGGACCTTTGGCTGCCAGGGCTGCCTCTTTCACGCCCACTAGGCTCAGCCTCTCCCAGGCAGAAACAGAAAGCTGCAGGTGTTAGACCCCACAAAGCCCGAGGGGATGCCCTGACCGGGCACTGTACTGGTGCCAATCCCTCCAGCAGCAGCTGGACCCCTATGTCAGTCCTCCGTGGGAGAAAAATACCAGCCTGAGACTGACGGTGCCAGCAGCCACACTGCTTCTCCCACAGTGTCCCACTCAGGGCTGCTCGCCCAGCACAGCAAAGGAACAGAGTGCCCATCTGAGGAGAGGGCGACGCCCCTGCAGGGAGGTCTTTTTTCTTTTTCTTTCTTTTTTTTTTTGAGACAAAGTCTCTCACTTTGTCCCTCTCAGTAGAGAGCTGTAGCATCATAGCTCACAGCAACCTCAAAATGTTGGGCTCAAATGATTATCTTGCCTCCACCTCCCAAGTAGCTGGGTCTACAGGTGCCCATCACAATGCCCAGTTATTTTTTAGAGACAGGGGTCTCGCTCTGGCTCAGGCTGGTCTCGAACCTGTGAGCTCAGGCAATCCACTCAAAGTTCTAGGCCTCCTAGAGTGCTAGGAGCCACTGTGCCAGCCCCGGGGAAGTCATTACTTTAAAGAAATGATTGGTAAGCAGCTTCTCTGCTGCCACCTCTGAAAGACATGGTGGTAGTGGCTGTTGGCCAATACCGTCCCCAGACCAGCCTGGCCATGGCTAAACTTGGGACCTAGGCTGTGACCCTACATGATTACAGTTTAGTAAGGGACTTCTACTGGGTGTGGGATCCCTGAATCCTGCAGGATTTCACTGGGCTCGAGAAACAGAAAAATCACATAGAGTTAGAGCTGGACATTCCTATGGCCTTGCTTTCCAGACGACTGCTGCTGGGGTAATTAGGCTGAGTTCTGGTTTATGGTTTTGCTTGGAACTCAAGATCCCTGAGCCCAGAGATATCTTGTTCCAGGGACAATCCCTGGCATTTCAGCTTTCAAAGGCATTTCCTCATTGTACTTAATGGCTACATGCCATTCTGGTAGGAGAGATGTATTAGCTCTAGCTAGAGATAGAGAGACAGAGGTTGAAGTGGCTTCTCTAATTTGGGAGAAAACTAATTGGATTAGAGCCAGGACTGAGCCTCGGGAGGGCCCTCAGCATAACCACAGCAGCCGTGCTGCCCTGCGCTGTCCAGGGCCTCCTGTTTTAGAGCCTTGGAAGTTGTTCAGACATTAATAATGTTGATGCCCTGCAGAGGACAAGTTGGCAGGCAAGGCATCATCAGAGAACTCATGCCACTTTCTGCCAGAGCTGGGGTGACAGAGCCCTCATGCCTTGGATGTGATAAATCCTGTGCCAGAGGTCCTTGCTGCCTGAGGCACTGGCATTCGACAGTGGGGTGAGGCTACCCTGCAGGTCCCTCCTAAGCTACCTGGGCTTTAAGGCACTGGCCTAAGGAGAATGAGGCTTGGCAGAGTCTCTGGGGTCCCTTTCAGGGGTACCCTTAGGCAACTCTGGGGTCCCTTTCAGGGGTACCCTTAGGCATCTGGAGTCCCATCCTGCCCGAAGATGGGTCAGAGCCTAGATACTAGTTTCATGGAGTTAGATGAGACCTCAAACACCTGATGGTCAGGAGGGAGAGGAGGTGAGGAGACCCCTGGGAGCTCTCGCCAGCCTAAGTGAAGGTCATTTCCCAGCTTACATCAGAGCAGACAAAGTCTGCCCAACCCAACCTCACACAGCCACACAGGGCCCTTTCCCCTTCTCAAGGGCAGATGTTTCCAGACCAAATGAACCTCTTTCTTTTCTGCCTCTAACACAGGTGCTTCATCGAGCAGTGGGGCAGTGCTCCACGTGCTGATGAAGATTGGAGGACCCCGCAGAGCTCCGCAGTCTGGGGGGCACAGAGAAGCACAGAGCACTGATGACATGGTTGGCCAGAACCACCCCCACCCGCTGCCCCCTCCTCGCCACACACCCTCACGGTTGGAAAGCCAGCGATGTTGAAGTCTCTGCAGACTGCGCCGTTGTTCTCGTCAGCACAGTCCAGGGCGGCGAGATTCAGGGCTGGGCTCCAGTCTGAAAGGACAAAAAACCTCAGGGTGAGTGAAAAGGACTGGCACCTCCTCTGCCTGTGTACCTCCCCAGCGCAACGCCCCACCCCATCTGCCCCCTCAGCACCTCACCCCCAGGCTCTTATAAGAACGGTCACATCTTCCTCAGAAAAGGACCTCCCAGATGTTCCTTTTATTCTGCATCTAGCCAGAGCCTCACAAGATGGACCTGAGCTTAGGATAGGTGGCTAGCATAGGGAAATGCTGTCTCGATGGTACACTGGTATCTCGATTCCCCATCACTCTGGAATTGAGGAGTTGATGAGCAATGCCAGCAGACCTGACCCTCCTGGGGAAAAGCCCTGGCATTCTCTCTTTCCTTGTCACCCTCTAACCACTCCAGAAGGGTGGAGAGCATGCCTCAGGGGGCTTGGAATTCCCCAGTGAACCCTTAGTGAACGTTTCTGGGACCACAGGTGCTAGCCATCAGCGCAGCTTGGGGGTAAGGGTTGGGCTTAGAGTGTTAGAAACTGGGTCTCCAGGCCACAAACTTTGGAGGTAGGAATCCCAGAGGAAGATGGGGAAGGCACCTGAAATGCAGGAACCACAAGGAAAGAAGTCCTGAGGCCAGAATCTAGAGGAAGATTAACCTTGCCCCTTCATCAGGCCCCAGGCTTCAGGGCCTCCCTCTGCTGAAACTTGGCAAAGAGAGCTATGGTGCTAGTCTGGGCCACAGCCCAGGACTGGGAAACAGAAAACAAACTCATATACCAGGTAGGTCTCTGAGCACCGATTCCATGCCTGGTGCCCCTGGAGCACCCACCCAAGTTCCACCCTACATGGGGGCTGCCCCAGCTAGAAAGCAAGATACACACACAAGAAGCCACACAGACCGCGAGATGGCAGTGACTGGTACCAAATTACAGAACCCCAAGGAAGTCTGAGCCCAGGAGAGATCCTGGGACCTGCAGACCAAGGCATGACAGGAGCAGCAGCAGTTCAGTTCACCTTGACAGTCAGTCCAGTGGTCAAAGAACTGGCTGAGCAAAGGTGAGGAGGAGAGAACTGGCAGGCCCAGGCTGGCTGCACAGAAGGGTTCCGGGGAGGAAGGAAGGGGCCAGTCTGTGTGTGTAGGCCTAGAGAGGTCAGGGGTATTCCCAAGGCACCCTGGTACCACTGGGCTCCCTGGAACAGATGAGAGAAGAAGGCCCCAGCACAGAGGCCCAGGGTCCTACACCCTCAACCTGGAGCACGCGCCGCCTTTCTCAGCCTCCCAGAGTGCTAGGATGACCACTATAAGCCACTGTGCCAGGCTTAATAATCTTTTTTGAAATTTCTCCGTCATGTATCCTAGCACTCTGGGAGGCTGAGACAGACAGATTGCTTCATCAGGAGTTCAAGACCAGCCTGAGCGAAAGTGAGACCTCATCTCTACTAAAAATAGAAAAATTAGCCAGGTGTCATGGCAGGTGCCTATAGTCCCAGCTACTACGGAGGCTGAGGCAGGAGGATCTCTTGAGCCCAAGAGTTTGAGATTGCTGTGAGCTGCAATGACACCACAGCACTCTACCCAGGGTGACAGAGTGAGACACTGTCTCAAAAAAAAAGAAGCTTCTGGACTCCTGGCAGGAAGGAAGGAGGGGGATGTGGGGAAAGAAGTGGATGGAGGTGCTTACCAAAGACAGACTTTAAGAATTTTTCAGCCAAGACAGGTGAGATGCACCCCATCATACCATTTCCCCAACCTTCCCTAACCCACATCTTTCCAAACACCTTTGGGGGAGCTGCCTAGACTCCCCTGGCACATAAGGGCAGCAGCTTAAGCTTGTCCAAGTATCTATGAGCTGGTTTGTACCCTTTGGCTTTAAAGGCAGAGCAGGCTACACAAAGGTGGGTTGTGGTCAGGGCCTGCTGTGTGCCAGGCCCAGGGTGCAATCCCTCCTCCCTGACACTCTTGTCTGCCCTCACCCTTGCCTGCAGCTGGCATTCCTTGGGAGGGGCAGAGTCAGGTAGTCCACCCACACGAATCTGCTCATTCTCCTGTCTCTACATCCTGTCCACTCTCCATCCGATGTCCCTTTTCCCACCCACCTCCATCTCCTCACTCCTGCTCTAAGTTGGTTCAGACACCTGATCTGGCTTCCTTACTTACCTCGCCTCCAACCTGCTTTCTGTGACCCATGACCTAGCACAGAGGTTCTCATGACAGATCCTCCTCAGAGACATAAACATCTCATTTTCCTCCAGCAAGGTTCTATTATGCTCCACCCCTCGCTGGCCTCTCCAGCTACCTGTGGAGATATTCTCTTTCCATGGATCTGATGCTATCCTCTTCACAAGGTTCTCCGGTGGCTCCCAGTGGCAGCCTGCTGCCCAGGTAAAGGTTGCACCCTGGATCACAGGCAAGAGCGCCTGAGGTCCTCTCTGTCTCTCCCACCCCAGGGAGGCCCAGGGGAGGGTGGGAAGCACAGGCCACCTCTCAGGGTCATCTGGCACACTCCAAGCTTGGGGGCGCTCTTCTTCATCTAGGGCTCTGGTCCCTTTGTTCTGAGAAAACCCACAGGAGAGGCCTGGCTGTTCTCAAGAAGCGTCAGTAAGTCAGTCAGACACAGGCAATCTGGTGGCCTTCCACCAGTGAAGGCCTTGGGGTTCTCACAAGGCAACTCTGCAGGGCTGCAAGGCTTCAACTGTCCGTCTCTTCTCCAAGAGCATAGGTCACCATCCCTCAGGCCAGAGTTGGTGCCCACTGCCTGCATGTTGGTGCCCACATGTAGACTCTTGAAGGGATGGGGAGAGGAGAGGACAGGAAGCTACCGTTCCTGAGCACCCACAGCACACCCTGCATTTGAGGTGGGCGTCACTTCCCACAACAAGGGGACACAATGAGAAGCTTGCCCAAGGGCTGCAGACTCAAAACTCATGTTCTCTCTCCACCTCATCAGGGTCAGAGTGTTGCCTTTATATTTGTACAGTTTGCTCCAATTACAACTTGCCCCAGAAGAGAGAGAATGACAGAAACAGTTTTGTCTTCTGGTTAAATATCGTCCTTTGTAGCTCTCAACAGTCAAGTCAATACTATAGACTCAGCTCTTACTGAGATGATGATAACATCATCATCTGATGATGTAGTTATATACATCTGATATAGTTCACTAAGAGTTTGTGTGCCCAGTTCATCTAGCTCAGTGCTCACAACAACCTTATGAGGAAATTAAGAAGGTATTCATCTCCAAATCTGCTTCTCTTGGCTATAAAATGGACAGATCAGATACCCATGACCAAGGCACCCAACAGTATATATGGGATTTTTTTTTTTTTAAGTAAAACAGCTGTTTATTCAGCCTGCTGTCATGCCAACACATTCTGTGAATATACCACTACAATTAGCACACCCTCTTGTAACAGGCAAAATTGTACATCAAATTATATTTCTTGCTACCTGATTATATAAAAC
>CAUYPK010150425.1:0-12959 GCA_963574355.1 Loris lydekkerianus | reverse complement strand
GCAGCCACTTGCCAGTTTTCCACTGTTTTTGTCCTCCTCCTGGGGTCCAGAAGTCCCTTGCTGGCTCCCTGTATCCTCAAAGGGATGATCATAGGCAGATCCCACTGGCCAGAGATGCCTGGAATCTTGTCTCCCCAGACTTGCCATGCCCAGTTACAGGGAAACTGTTACTCGGCCACCATCTTTGTTCTTTTTTTAAGAATGTTTTGTATTCAGTGGCATGAACTCCGAGCTAGAAGAGAATTGAAAGATGGGGAGCAAACTTGACTATTGAGCAAAGGAATTATTCCTATCAGATATAAGCGTGAATACACCAAGACAACAACATTAATATTAGAATATGTTTTCAGAAATGGTTACAATATATTTAGGATTAGAGTTCTTAAGGGCCTTGATGTTTAAAAATGACTTCAAATTGTTTTATTTAATGAACAAATGCTAGTGATAACCTGTTCTCACAAGATACAATCAAATATTTTCTTCTGAATAAAGAAAAAAATACACTGGCTGTAACAAATATCTTTCAAAGTTAGTAATTTGCAATGACCAGTAAGATGGCTTAACTATTTGAATGTGGGTAATGATACTAAATGATTATAACACTTACAAACCAAGAGTTATAAAATTTATATTTTTTACCTTCAAAAGTTATTTTTAAAAAGCATCTTAAAAAGTATTTTGCTTTATGTATTATCCTACTTTCTACTCTCATCATTTTCAGAAGACATTAAAATATATCATTAATATAGGAAAGCAGAAAAACATATTAGTTTAGAAAATTAAATGTAACAATTATCGAGTGAATAGAATTTGCTAAACATTTTTGATAAATCGAAGATCTATTTTTTAGAAATGCATATTTTTTCTGCCATCTAAAAGTTTTTTTTATTTTTTTAAATCATGGACTATCTGGGGTTAAATAGCCCCAGGGATCCAAATTATCAAACAAAGTATGTCAAATATACTTTAATCATTATTTTAGGTGGCTGAGAAATGTCGTGCTACCAAAACAAGAGCCTTTTTGCTTTGGGGAAGGCTTCAGAAGTATCAAACTATATTTCCTAGCATCAAAGATTTATGTGTAAGAGATTTTTCTTCATTTTGTTTTAATTAGAGGGAATAACTTGCCCATGGGGCATCTAAACTTAGAATGAGTTTGACATCACAACATAGTTTATATTCTCTGAGGAAAAACTAAAAACTAAACCTAAAGGATTTTCATTTTAAGACTTCAAATCACACAACAGAACAGTCCAATTTTCTTTGGGATCTCAGCAGTGTATTTATGTTTAGGATTGATAAGACTATAATGTTTTTTTTGTTTTTTTTTTTTCTAGAGGGGGGAAAAATGGTTTGGTTCAAAAGTTCACGTTTGAGGCATCTTTGCCAGTTTCCTCTAAATCTATTGGTCTACAATTCTTTCCTAAAAATGTTTACTATAAAAAAAGTTCACAAGTGTGGTCTGCCCAAAGGAACTGTTAAAAGGCTATCCACTAAGATGTGAAGCACAATTATCCAAAATAAATACTCATCAAATAAGGCAGATATTTGTTCAGTTTAATTTCCAAGGAACCATCATGGAACAATCATTTTTGCTTTAAATTCTCTTAAAAGTCAAATAGTGTTTGAACATACAAACATTTGTTTCTTTCAATATAAAGCAATTTAAATGTCATATATATGATATGTACAAAGTATCATATCCAGGCATACTTTAAATGCACTTGTCAGTAGTTTTTATATTACAAGATAAAATGGTTATAATAAGTAAATGAATAAGTAAATGAATAAATATTTTCTTGATTTTTTTTATTTTCATTTTTTATTTTCATTCAGCACTTATAGGAGGTGAAAGAACTAGATGATTCAACAAATCTAAAATGAAATAATTTAAAACAAGTGAATTATTATTTTGCTCAAATATGGAAAAATACTGACTGTATTTAAAACAATTAACTGTCATTTAGTTTTCCTAAAAGTTCCTTACTTGATACAAATTTAGATATAAAAGCTCTAATTTATCATCTCAAGTGCTGTAAATACTTTACCTCATTTCACTAGATTTTTTTTTTTTTTTTTTACTATTGATTTATGTAGTGCTTCACTGGAAGTAGAAGATAGGATATCCACTAACAGGTTCTAGTTTTTAAAGTTTTTAACACATTTAAATCAACATAGTATCTTACAGGTTAGCTCTGGAGGGTAAGGTTAGAATATGTGGTATGAGGCAATATCCACCTGCAATGCACAGAGTCTTGGCCTTTATAATTCTCTTTATTGCCCTTTCTTTGTTTCCTTCTCATGCTGATTGCTTTGGCTAGTATTTCCAGCAGCATGTTGAATAGTAGTTGTGATAGAGGACATCCTTGTCTGGTTCCAGTTCTAAGTGGAAAAGTTTTCAGTGTTGCTCCATTCAGTATGATATCAGCTGGGGGTTTGTTGTAGATGACTTCAGTCAGTTTCAGAAATGTGCCACCTATGCCTATATTCTTAAGTGTTCTTGTTAGAAAAGGATGCTGAGTTTTATCAAATATTTTTTAAGCAGCTGTTGAAAGGATCACATGGTCTTTGTTTTTGCTTCTGTTGATAAGGTGAATTAAGTTTATGAATTTGCATACACTAAACCAGCCTCACATTCCTGGAATGAAACCTACTTGCTCATAATGTATAACTTTCTTAATGTATAGCTGTGATATTAGCTAGGATTTTATTGAGAATCATTGCATCTATATTAATTAATAAAATTTATCTGAAGTTCTTTTTAGTTAAGTCTATTCCTGGTTTTGGTTATCAGGGTGATGTTTGCTTCATAGAATGTATTGGGGGAAGATTCTTTCTTTATTTATTTTTTAGAATAATTTCTACAGTATAGGTATAAGCTCTTCTTTGAAGGTTTGATAGAATTCTGGTGTGAAGCCATCTGAACCAGAGCATTTTTTGGATGTAGGTATCTAATGAAATAAATTTCCCTCTTAATACTGTTTTTGCAGTATCTCACAAGTTTGGGTTACTTACAGCATCATTGTTGTTATGTTTGAGGAATTTAACAATTTCCACCTTTATCTTTCCTTGGACCCAACTATCATTCTGAATGAGGTTGTTTAATTTCCATCCTTTTATGTGGGGATGAACATTTTCATTGGAGTTGAGCTCCACCTTTATTGCCTTATTGCCTGAGAATATACAAGATATGATTTCTATTCTTTTAATTTGTTGAGGTTTGGTTTGTATATTAGGATATGATCTATTTTGAAGTATATTCCATGGGATGATGAGAAAAATGTATATTCTTTAGCTTTGAGAAAGAGTTTTCTATATATGTCTATTAAGACCAATTGTTCTAGAGTCACATTTAGGTCCTTTGTATCTCTGTTTAGTTTCTGTTTAGAGAATGAGGGTTCTGTCAGAGGGTTATTAAAGTTCCTGGCCGTTTGGTGTTATGGAATATCATATGGAATATGGAATATCATTGCTTAGACCACACAAGGTGTCTTTAATAAATCTGGGAACATTTAAATAGGGTGCATAAATATTTAAAATTGAAAACTCCTTTTACTATATTGCTCCCTTGACCAGTATGAAGTGACCATCTTTGTCACTTAATCAACATTTGTACATTTTCAAAAAACATGACATATTTGTTATTTATTCCATTCCACCTATCAATAGTAAAACATACATTATATTCCTGAATGCATATAACTTTTCTCAAAATATATGATATTCTGCACCATAAAATAAATCTCAATATATTTATAAGTATGTAATTCATACAAAAATGTAAAATTAATAAAATTAAATCAAAATGACAAAAATTCCTTCAAGACCTAAAATTAGTTGGAATGAAAATAAGACACTTCTGAATAACTAATGAGTCAAAGAAGAAATCAAATGAGACATTAGAATAATTGTAAAACTAAGTATATTTAAAAATGGTATATAATAATTGTAGGATACCCTTAAAACAACACTTATAAAATTTATAGTATTAAATTCCTATGATAGAAAAGAAAAATTGACACATTGATTCTACATCTTGGGTATTGTGAATAGTTTCTGAAATAAACATGGAGTGCTGGGATATCTTTAATATACTCATATCCTTCTTTTGGATATTTACTCAGCTGTAAAATGGCTGGATCATATAGTAGTTTTATTTTTAATTTTTTGAGGAATCTCCATCCTCTTTTCCATACTGGCTGTATTAATTTTCATAGTGACTGTACTATTAATTTTCCACTGGTGTGTATGAACAGTCCTCTTTCTCTACATCTTTACATCATCAGTTTTGTGGGTTTTTTGTTTGTTTGTTTGCTTTTGTCTGTTATCACCCAAGAAGAACTTTGATCCAAGGTAGTCCCATGATTCCTGCCAAGTATGGTTGGTTCATGTTAGACCTGTAATCCAATTATAGGAGACCAGGGAATATCTATCCAGAAGGTTCTAGATGAATGAGGAGGTTTTCTTTCTTTAAAAGATCCCTAGTAGGAAGAAACCAGCTCTTACTATGACTGAAAAACTGAATAAACCACCGTCATCCTGTCTCATGCACAGGGTGACGCTGACAGAAGTAAATGAGATTTATACAGCAATTTTCAGTTGGCAAAAGTAACCATGTTTGGGGGCATAAAATATAAGGAAATGTGTGTTGTGAATTTTTCTGGAAAGTTTAATGAATCATGGAAAGTGGAAGTTTATCATTTTTTATTGCGTTCTAGTTGTTGTCATGATTAGATGGTTTTTGAAAATTTAACTTTTTTTGTAAATTCTCAGAATTTTAGGAGAATGCAAATGAGTTCAACACTGAAATTCATAGATAAGGGGAACATAATCTAAGTTCAGAGACATTGTTTTTGAATAAATGCATTCATAATATTAAGTTTTTCTAAAATTTATAAAATGTTTATGAAATTAATTGAATTAATTTGGGAATATGCTTAGGTTTAGAATTTATTAAGAACTATTAAAAAATAATTTGTTTATGTAGATTCATCTCAATAATGTTTAAGGTACTGAAATAAATGTTAATAACCCTGGCAAATGTTTTTCTGGTGGTATAATTACAGATTTTTTTTGAATCTTCAATATCCTATACTTTCATTTTTTACAATGAGAAAATATATATTCTTTTTTAGAGAAAAGCAACACATTTACTCTTGTTTGAGTCATACGGTAAGTCATAACTATAAGAATCAGATTTGTTGCTATTATATTTTGAAATAATACTAAGCATTTTTTTGAGGTTTACAAGGTTAAAAAATAACATATAGAAAAGGATGTTTTGTTTTTCTTCTAAGCTTTCTTCCTAATATACAAATTTTTCTTTTATGTGAAATATATGTTTTGTATGTTCTTTGAGATATTATTTGTTCTGGTGAATCACAAATAAACCTTTAGTTATTGTGACAAAATGTGATTTACTAATTGAATACCTAATCATAAGAATATCTAAAGTTAAAATGAGGGTTAAAATGTTTGTATATTTTTTAATGTTAGTATCCTTTAGGTCATTATGTCATCAAATAGTGGAAAATACACAATCTTGCTTTATGTATGTTTAGGACTAAATCTCATTTTAGGCACTTTAATAAGTCAACATCAGGCTTACTCTATTCAAATTCCCAAAGAGAGTTTGTTTGTTTATATTTTAATATTATTTTAGGTTAAAAATTAATATAATAAAGTATTTATGTTCTATGTGTGTAAGGCTCCTAGGGAACTCTCTTTACCAACCATGTTTGATATCAGCACTCAGCTAAGATTTAAGTTTTGAAACTTTTTTTGATAAACATTTCGCATAACTCCATTGAATTAAATCACATTAGAAAAACATGGACCAGTTAGATTTGACTTGTCTTCCTAGCACTTAAACCCAACCAAAGGGAATGCAAAGCCCCCTGCATATGGCTCAAGTGCAGTTGCACACCAAGACTGCATGTAAATGAGAATGCATAGGCAGCACTGCCATCTGTCCACATAGCCCTTCCTGATTTGCCTGTCGAAATTGTTACGGGCTTAGTTAAAGCAAGTAGCACCAGGGGGAAAAGTGAGGAAGACAGCTGCCTCCTCTCTGTAACAGAACAAGGCAACAGTCACTAATAGGAGTTGGGATCTGTCTAACCCAACCACGGAAATCTCAAAGGGTTTCTCAGCAGTCTATCCATCTATCACACAGCCTAATCTTTAAAATTTTCTATGCATGAATAATGACAAATCCTTTTCTCTATTCAAATGAGATTTTTTTTTCCTTTTATAGATCATAGGTAACTTGAATTAAAAAATAGGAGAAAAAGAAAATATGCTTCAAGTACAGCTGGTTTTAGATTTTGAAAGTAAAACATTACATAGTATGGACTGATAAAGCTTTTATACAAAGAGCTATCAGATGTCCTATTTCTATTATAGAGATTCTGGTTACTTCAAATTTAATGTAACTAACTGAGAGTATATATGTGTAAAAACTTAAACCAGAGTAAATACAAGTTGAAGAAAATATTGCCTCAACAATAGTTACTGATTTCAGAAATTATTATTTATGTTAAACTACTATTTTCATGTAAATATAAAAAATTTTGTTGCCTTTTCTGACTCAAGCTACTTGTTTTAACAACCACACGGGAACTAATTAAGAAATGTAACTCACTTTATATTAATACAAACTTTTTAATAGCCAATAATCATTATTTCAACCATTCTTTTCAACAATTGTCCTAGAGTTTGTTACTTAAAACACATAGGTACCAAATTTGTTCATTTTAATACCAGTTATCAAACCAAATGGGGGAATCCATGACAAAAATGGTCTATCACTTAGTTGTGTTTATAGTCAGGAAAGCTACGTAAAAGTCATCTCATCTGTAAAACTTAGGATAAGGTAGAAATCTTGTTATGTTGCTCCTAACATTAAACAGATGACAAAGTTTTTGACATAGAGGACTCAGTCAGTAAATGGCATTGTCCTTTTACTTATTTATCAAACAAATTTTTACTGAGTTCTTGGTAGGGGCCATGCACTATTATGTTCTGAGTAGTTAATATCTTTAGCAAGTCCAATCCACCTAGTAGCCATTTTCATAATCTTATCAATCAATTGGTTTGCTGCAAAAAGGTCCGTAATATGCCACAATCAGAGTAAAACATAACCTTAGATTTTCACAAGGTCATGAGTCTAGCATATTCAACATAGATGATCCATGCAATCATGTTAATTTGTCACAATTTTATGTTTTTAAGCATAAGGACTTTTTAATGCAACTGTCCCTGAGGGTATTTATTCATAAAATAGATTCATGATATGTTTTAAGTTCAAAAATAAGGCATAAAAATTTCTTAAAAATTATTAAAAACATTTTATATATTTAAATAGTCATTCACTTTTGTGTTTATTTTTTATAATAGCAGCTTTATTGAGATATAATTCACATACTGCACAATTCACCCACTTACAGTGTACAGTCCAATGATTATTAATATATTCATTGAGCTGTGCAACCATTACCACAGTTAATTTTAGTATGGTTTCATCACCTTAAAAATAAACCCAGTACCCATTAGCAGTCGTTTATCCCTTTTCCCCAACCCCCAGGCTTAGGGAACCACTAATCTATGTTTTGTCTCTTTTTTTTTTTTTTAGGGAAAATGAGAAATTGTTCCTTTATTTATAAAATATTCATTATAAAATTTTACAAAGAGGTGGCTAACACATAAAGAATATTTTGTAAATATTTTGTTAAATTATGTAAATTTTAAACATATGTATACCAAAACACACTATGTATTTTATATACATGTGCATATATGTAAATCAAGGGCATGTTTTGTCTCTTATATTTGCATTTGGGGGCATTTCTTCTGTGTCAGCACTTAAGCGTTGCACAAGTTTTAATTTAGCATTGAGTACATGTGGTTTGTTTTTCCGTTCTTGTGAGATTTCACTAAGATGAATGGTCTCGAGCTCCTTTCAGGTTGTTACAAAAGATAACTAGATCACCACATTTTATGGCCAAGTAGTACTCCATGACACACACAGTCCACATTTTATTGTTCCCCTCATCTATTGACAAGCATGAAGGTTTTTTCCATATCTTTGCAATTCTAAGTTGTATTGATGTAAACATTTGAGTGCAAGTGTCTTTTGATAAAATAATTTCCCCCACGTTGGGTAAATACCAAGTAGTGGGATTGCTGGATCAAATGGTAGGCCTACTTCTAGTTCTTTGTGGTATCTGCATATGACTTTCCATAGAGATTGTGCTAGTTTGCAGTCCCACAAACAGTGTAGAAGGTTCCTTTCTCTCTGCTTCCACATCAAGATCTGATGTTTTAGGACATTTTGGTAAAACCCATTTTTACTGGAGTAAGGTGATCCCTCCTTGCGGTTTTGATTTGTATTTCTCTAATGATTAGAGCCATTGAGCATTTTTCTATTAATTTCCTTGCCATTCGGCTGTCTTCATGTGAAAAGTTTCAGTTGATGTATTTTACTCAGTTTTTAACAGGGTTGTTTGATTTTTTTCTTTATTATTTGTTTGAGTTCTGTGTGAATTCTGATCTCAGTCTTTTATTAGATGTGTAGCATGCAAATATTTTCTCCCATTCTGTAGATATTTGGTCTGTTGATTGTGACCTTGGCTGTGCAGAAACATTTTAACTTGATCAGGTCCCATTTATTTATTTTTGCTTCTGCTGTGATTACTTTGGTGGTCCTCATAAATTCTCTGCCTAAGCCAATATCTATGAGAGTTTAACCAACATTTTATTCTAGAATTTCTTGCATTAGGTTTAAACTAGGACTTCCAGAATTATGTTGATAAAAGTGGTAATAATAGGTGAGCTGGTCTGGTTTCAGTGCTAAGTGAGAATGATTTTAATTTTTAATTTTTCTCTGTTCAATATGATGTTGGCTGTGGGTTTGTCATAAATAGCTCTTTTAATTTGTAAGAATATCCCACCTTTGCCTGTTTTGTTAAGCATTCTTGTCATAAAAGGGTGCTGGATTTTGTCAAATTCTTTTTCCTCATCTATTGAGAGAATCCTATGGTCTTTGTGTATGTTTAAAGGAAGTCACCTTCAATATTTAACATGAAAAATATTTACTTCACCTAAAGATATAGGACATTTTCCTCATGGCATAATGTGAAAGGCCCAAGAATATTGACCAAAATTTGATTCCAATGTCTGTCTCCTGTTAATATCAATACTCTCACCCTTGTTAATCCCTACACATTTTTTATTATTTTTAAAAAGATTAAACAGATCTTCTATTCAGCAATTTATATAGCTACTTCAGTTGTTTATTTATTTAGTAGTCACTGATGTCGTAGTATTCCTCCCAAATAGGATGTTGGTTTTGTTTCATTGTGTCATCCACGCCTCCAACACATGACTCACAGGAATTGATCCTGTATCACGCTCCAGGGACATATTTCTGTGATTTTGAAAAATACATGTTTGATCTTATAAAACAAATCTAGATAAAGAATCCTCCTTTTTCTGAGGATGATATTTAGTCTAAATGTGAAACCTAGAAAGAATAGAAGAAATAAACTTGTTCCCTATTGAAGCAAGATACAGGAGACAACAGAAAGATAAGTAAGATGTTGAGCCAGAGAATGTTTAGACCCTGTCCAGCTTCTGGACATCCTATTATATGACCAATATAGATCCTTATTTTATAAGCAAGTGTGAGTCCAGTTTTCTTTTTATTTGCTGCCTGAATCATGTCAACTGCTAACTGTTACACCAAGGCCAATCAGTTTTATCACTTCTTTTACAGAGATTAGAACAGAGATTGTCAGTAAGAAAGTTAGAAAACTGGAAAGTGGAAAAAAAAAAAAGAAAACTGGAAAGTATTAATTTAATTAAGCATATATATAGCAGCAAAGGAAAGGAAGACTACCTCCTTCATGATTTTCTGTAATGCATGCTTTTTTTTCTTTTACGTGTGCAACATACTAAAAAGTCAACCTTGCATTTCAAACAGGTTGTTCTTAGAATATCAAAGCACAAGTATTGCTCCAAGCCTTTACCTAGGATTTCTATAATTACATGGAATTAAAAAAAAAAAACCTAAAACTAATCTAATAACCTCATTTGCATACATCTAAATTTGCATGTGTTAAAATTGAAAAGTAGATTTTAAACTTTTACACCTTCTTAAGAGATTATCACAATGTCTAATTTACAGAACAAAATCACTTATTTGAATTTCTTAAAATAGTTACCCACATGGTTAATTCATCAAATTACCAAAAATGTTGGAAGAACACATGTACCTTTTTTTCATCCTGACAGTATTAGATGCCATATCTAAAATTTTCATGAAAAAAAGAATATTAAAATGCTAATGGGAAAAATACCTCTGTTTTAAGATTTATATGATTTACATTAACTCTACTTTTCTTGAAATGTTCAGAGATTCCCTAAGAACTTTGGAGGAGATATTATAGATTTGTTCGCCAATATTTACTGATAATCCCTTCACCTGAGATAAATATGGGAACACTAAATGCTCATTTCCTAAACTAAATTGGGTTCTTTGTACAACAGCATTAAACCCTAACAAAAAATACATATAAAGTAGTTTCTGTTTGGGTCTTTTGAGAGTATTAAATACCCAGGACCTTGCTCATTCACCTTTTCCTTTTTTCTCCACCTTCTAACTATTTGGAATATAGACTGAACACCTTCCCTCAAAAAAAAAAAAAAAAAAAAAAAGACTTCTAGATGGATTTTTTTTTTTCTTTCTTAGTACAAGGTCCATTTTTCATTGCAAATTTATTGGTTTTTTGCTTTATAAAATTACACATAGATTTATGGCTATATTGTACTTGAATCACGAAAGTTTACTTTCAGAAATATATAACCAAAGGAACTTCATCCTTTCTTCAGATAGTGTTTTCTATATGATATGATACAATAATGAAGACAAAAAATCAATTTTATAATAGAATCAGGATTGGAGGACATAGGTCATTATGATGTCCTAATGGAGTTTTTGTCTGCATCCCAGAATAAAACTTAACCTAATCATTACTTATTCCACTAGTCAAGGACAAGTGTCTTCAGACAAAAGTAGTCTAGGTAGGTAAGACAGAAGCAATGATGGAAACAATACAAATTTATTCTCCCAATGAATACATTAGTTCCCAAAAGGAAGTAGGCAGGAATATGCTACACATGCCCAGTTATCTTTCTAAATGTACAAAAAAGATAAGGCACTCTAATCTCTCGCCTTCATCCTGACAATAGGATAATGAGCAGCAGAGAATTCAGAGGGAACTTAGAGAAAATATCTTCATTTAGAACCAAGAAGGTGTTCAATCTTTATCCCATAAAAATGCTGTTGATTTTGTGCATTTATAGAGCAGGTATTTTATTATTTAAAAAATAAATTTGAAACTTTTTTTGATTTTATTTAAGTCATATTAGACTTACAAGGAATATTTGCTTTATTAGCTCCTTATGTTGTAAAGTTATATTTCATCCATCATTTCAAAAATTACATCAGTAAATAGTGCCCAAAGTTAGTGATATCCATTAGCCAATAGTTCAATGACAAAAATATTTAAAGTATATATGAATATAAGTAAAAGGAAATGTGTGTGACCAATATTGGGAAGAATGCTCTACTTTATCATAGGACATGACAAAAGGTAAGTACAATATACTTCTGGGCAAATATATTTCAACATATTCATAACTAAAACCCTGGTAGAATTTTTATAAAACATGAAAAAATGTTCTAAAAAATTTTTATGAAAAGGACATATGCAAAAAAATGAAGTTATATAATGATAAACTAAGAGGAGGGGTTGTCTTTCAACTGTATGAAGGTTTCACAGTAAGGGCCTTCACAAGTTCTGGAGGGGCCTTTACCTGGAGCTACCACTCAGTTCTTTCCACAAACTCCTGATACTCCATCACTGACCTGGAACAGTCAGTGGAAAGTGTGGCCTCTTTGAAAACATGGCTGTGGAGTTCAGAGTTGGGGATCTGGATTCAAGGTCTCTGAGGCACATTCCAGGTCTCTGAGGCACATTCTCAAGCCCACCATACATTGAAAAGGAAAAAATAGACATTCTCAAGTCCATCACACATTGAAAAGGAAAAAATAGACAATAGAAAATGTATTAAAAGAGAATTTAGAAATATTCCTTTGAAATGAGAAGAGAATTATATTTTGTAATACTAGGTATGAAAGAATATATATAAAATAGAAATGAATTGATAATTTCAATAAATTAATATGTAAACCTCCATAAAGAACAACGTGCAAGTGTAGGCACACTTCCTGTGTCAGGGACGTTGCCACAGCTCAGATTTTGTCTTAGAAATGCAGGCAATCTGGCTTTATCATATGCACCCTTATATTAATCCACAATTTTTTTTTTTTCATTTCTTTATTTTTTATTGTTGGGGATTCATTGAGAGTACAATAAACCAGGTTACACTGATTGCATTTTTTAGGTAAAGTCCCTCTTACAATCCTGTCTTGCACCCAAAAGGCATGGCACACACCAAAGCCCCCTCCCCTCCCTCCTTCCCTCTCTTTGCTCTTCCTTTCTGATTTCATTTCTTTTTCTTTTCTTTTTTTTTTTTTTTAAGCAGGAACTCAGCTTTATTGCGTCAAGTGGCCGCTTTTATAGAGCGTGGGGAAGAGGCAGGGAAAGAAGGTGGGGGATGAGGTGTGTGACAGGGTCGGACCAGTGGCATGGTACCACGTTGGCTGTACCTAGGTAGAGGCAGTTTAAGGCCGGGCCTTGCTGAGTCATTGCTATGTGGAAGTAGCTCGATGAATCTACTTCTAGTCAGACTCAGGAAGTTGCACTAGGCCTCAGGCACATGGCAGAGCCCAACAATTCCCTCTTTTGTTTTTTGTATGGCGGATAAACATAGCCCCTGTCTTAGGTTGCCTGCTCTTGCAGTTTCAGTCTTACCCGTCATGGGGATACAAACAT
>CAUYPK010150424.1:0-49447 GCA_963574355.1 Loris lydekkerianus | reverse complement strand
AGTGATCAAAACAGCATGGTACTGGCACAAAAACAGAGAAGTAGATGTCTGGAACAGAATAGAGAACCAAGAGATGAATCTAGCTACTTACCGTTATTTGATCTTTGACAAGACAATTAGCCACTGAATGTTTAAAACATTCAGTGGGGAAAAGATTCCCTATTTAACAAATGGTGTGGGTGAACTGGGTGGCAACCTGTAGAAGACTGAAACTGGACCCACACCTTTCACCATTAACTAAGATAGACTCTCAATGGATTAAAGATTTAAACTTAAGACATGAAACTATAAAAATACCAGAAGAGAGTGCAGGGAAAACCCTTGAAGAAATTGGTCTGGGTGTATTTTATGAGGAGGGCCCCCTGGGCAATTGAAGCAGCTTCAAAAATACACTACTGGGACCTGATCAAACTAAAAAGCTTCTGCACAGCCAAGAACACAGTAAGTAAAGCAAGGAAATAGCCATCAGAATGGGAGAAGATATTTTCAGGTTATGTTTCCCTGAAAGGTTTAATCACCAGAATTCACAGAGAATTCAAATGTATAAGCAAGAAAAGAACAAGGGATCCCATTGCAGGCTGGGCAAGGAACTTAAAGAGAAACTTCTCTGAAGAAGATAAGGGTACGGCCTACAGACATATGAAAAAATGCTCATCATTGTTAATCATCAGAGAAATGCAAATCAAAACTACTTTGAGATATCATCTAACTCCAGTAAGATTAGCTCATATCACAAAATCCCAAGACCAGTGATGTTGGCGTGGATGTGGAGAAAAGGGAACACTTCTACACTGCTGGTGGGAATGCAAACTTAGAGATCTAAAAATAGATTTGCCATTCAATCTTATAATTCCCCTATTAGGCATATACCCAGAACCAAAAATCATATCATAACAAAGATATTTGTACCAGAATGTTTATTGCAGACCAATTCATAATTGTTAAACATGGAAAAAGCCCAAGTGCCCATCGATCCATGAATGGATTAATAAATTGTGGTATATGTACACCAGGGAATATTATGCAGCCTTAAAAAAAGATGGAGACTTTACCTCTTTCATGTTTACATGGATGGAGCTGGAACATATTCCTAGTAAAGTATCTCAAGAATGGAAGAAAAAGTATCCAATGTACTCAGCCCTATTATGAAACTAATTTATGGCTTTCACATGAAAGCTATAACCCAGTTATAAACTAAGAATAGGGGGAATGGGGAGAGGGAGGTGAGGAAAGGGGGAGGATGGGCAGAGGGGGGGTGATTGGTGGGATTACACCTGTGGTGTATTTTCTTTTCTTTCTTTTTTTTTTTTTTTTTTTTGAGACCGGAGTCTCACTCAGTCACCCTGGGTAATGTGCCATGGCATCATAGCTCACAGCAACCTCAAACTCTTGCACTCAAGTAATCCTCTTGCCTCAGCTTTGAGTAGCTGAGACTACAGGCACCCGCCACAATGCTCAGCTGTTTTTTACAGACGGGGTCTCACTCTTGCTCAGGCTTGTCTCAAACTCCTGAGCTCAAACAACCCACTCACTTGGGCCTCCCAGAGTGCTAGGATTACAGCTGTGAGCCACCTCGCCCAGCCTATCTCTATTTCTTGCTAGTTTCTTTCCTTCTACTTGTCTGGGTCTCTTTCATGTTACAGCTTTCTTCAACTAATCATTCTTGATTATCCATTCCTGTTTGAGAATGAGGCATTAAAAATTAGACTGGAGTTCAAGAGCAGTGTTTGCACAGAGATGAGCATCTCTGTGGGATAGCTGGATCTTTGGTCAAGGACACCCAGATGTCAGCATCTGTAAGACTTTCCTCTGGGATGACCAGATCCTTAAATTTCCTATCTGGGTAAATGTATGTCTGGGTGCTAATGCCCCTGAACTAGGCTAGGGAAAGGGGCCCGAGTCACCTTGTTCCGTGTTTAGGCTTTCACATAACCCCCCTGCATCAGGAAGATATTGCTGCCTAACAAACTCTGTGGCACTTAGTTCACTCACACATCTTCAGGTCAGCTGGTAGGAGCTGATCTAGACTGGCCTTGACTGGGCTGACATATCAAGTTGCAAGGCTATCAGGTGGGAGGATAGCTCTGCTCCACGCTTCTCTTAGACTCTTGGAACCAGGAAGTTTGTCCAGGGAAGGCTAGGCATTGACAGCACAAGAGAGTGTGCCCAGGGTGCAAGCACTTTCCAGTCCCTCCTTCTGATGCATGTGATAACATCCCAGTTGCCTCACAAGTCACATGGCCAGGCCCCACAGCGGGGCAATGGGGAAATACACTCCTCCTGTGGACATGGAGGTGAAGGAGTGATTACTCACTAAGTATAATCAAATCTACAAAATCTCCAAATATCAGTTTGCTGCCTCACCCCCATGCTACTCTATAGCTGGTGTCCCTGGGTCCTGAGCATTCTGGCTGAATTTTCCCTGCCTGGATTAGGGAGGAGTGGTTTCCTGGTTGTGTATGCAAAGGACAAGACCTGGAAGGTGGGTATCTAACTCCTCTTTAAACAGACTCCCAAACATCCCCTTGTTTCAGCCTCCTGCCTCACTCTCTCTAGAGTCTGGTCTTCCAGTTCTGACCCTCCCTGGGATTCTCCAGGGCCAGCTGGTTTGATCTTTTCCGTCTCCAAACTCCCTCTCCCCGGCTATGTAACAGCAGGCAGCACTAAGGTCTGCCTTCCTGGACTCTGTCAAATCATTTACCACCCCTCCATCTGCTCTCGGTGCTTGTGGTTTGAGGGTACAGGTGTCTCTTAGTTTCTTTGAAAATGGGAGTTTGTGTTTCTGTTTCTTGTTCTCATGACTGTAGTGGCTGCTTTTAGCAAGGGGGGTGGTGGAAACATGTCCATCTAGCATCTTGAGATGAGAATGTCTTCCTTTCTGTGTTGCATATACTTCTGTGATATGTGGATAGAGTCACATGGAAGATGTTTGTTTACACACCTGTTTCTCACACTGGCCTCTGAGCACCTAGTGGGCATCCATCTCTGTGTCCACCCATCTCTGCGCCTCTGCCTCCGCCTCCTGCCACAGCTTGGTGTGGAGCATGTGGTTAGTACGTAGGAACTGAATTGAGTTGAAATTGGAATTATGCAGATAACTGCTCCTTACCCCTTCCTTGAGATCCTCTCCAGAAGTCTTCTAGAGACATCTGGATCTGCCCCTCCCTCCCCAGAGCCTGTCCTGCCCTGCCTACCATATGCCATGAGGCCTGGATGGAATCAGAGGTCTCCAAAGGTTGGTATTTCTCTAGATTGGGCATGGAGGGTAGGAAGAAGAAGTCAGAGACCAAAGAAGCAGACCACAAGATTCCTGCCCCCACAGCCATTGTTTTGGTATCAGCGTCTGTGTAACCAACCACCCCAGAAGTTAATGGCTTATGACAATAGCCACGTTATTACCGTGCATGATTCTGTCCATGGGCTGGGCTCAGTCAGGTGGCTCTTCTCTTCCATATGGCAGTGACTGGGGCTGCAGTGACCTGGGACCTGACATGTCCCAGACAGCTCACATACATGGCTGGCACCTTGATAGGGATGCCAGGAGGCTGGGCTCTGCCAGTCGCTGGCGTGGTTGGGTTTCTTTCCCTCTACTAAAGTCTATTCTCTAATCCCCTTACATGCTGGTATAAATAACAAATGTGCATCCAGAGTGGATTAGGGGCCCAGCACACACTAGTGTCTTGGTACTAAAAGGTGAACAAGACACGTGGGTCCTTGTCTCCTGGAGCTTGCACTCTAAAAGGGAAGTGCTTGTTAAACAAGTTGACTTATTTAATAAATGCTTAAATATAAACAATGATAAACACTGTTCTTCAACAGAGGCAAGGAGAGAGGCAGAAGGAGGTGACTGACGTTGAATTTGGGGTGACTATGGAGGAAGCTTGGGGAGACTAAGTGTTGGGATAGGGGAAAGTAACAGCTTGAGCAAATATCTTGGGCGTGAGAAAAGGGCTTGGGACTCACTGGAAATACTGGGCAGCAGCCCTGTGGCTGGAGTTTTGCAAGGAGGGCACAAGGCAGTGCCTTCAGAGTCTTGCAAATGAGGTGGAGTTTTATGCTAATTGTCCCAAGATGCTGTGGAAGTTGTTTTTGTTTGTTTGTTTAGCAGGCCCTGCCTGGGTTCAAACCTGCCACCCCCTAACCATTGAGCTACGGGTGCCCAGTCACTGTGGAAGTGTTAAACAAGGGAGTGATCTGATCTGATTTGTGTTTTATTGTGATCAACCCGGCTGCTCTGTGGAGATAAAACCACAGCCCAGGGCAAGTGGAAACCAGGAGACCCATCAGGAGGTATGAAAGTTCGGGTTGGTGCTCACCAAATATCCCTTCTCCCCCAACTCTGGGAGGAACTCCCTTCCCTGCCCATTGGCACCGGGTGGGCTCCACCATCTGGAGTGTGAGCAGAGGTCTTAAAGACACTTGTGTAGTACGGCATGGTGTCTTATGCTCCTGTGATCACCATGGGAAGAACACGTGCTGAGTAACACTGCTCTAAGGAGGACGAGAGGCGGGTGGGACAGACCTGGACACACACCTGACTCACTGTCTAATCTTAGGTTTGATGCATGGTCTTTTTTTTTTTTTTTTTGAGACAGAGTCTCACTCTGTTGCCCTGGGTTGAGTGCCATGGCATCATTACAGTTCATAGCAACCTCCAACTCTTGGGCTCAAGCAATCTTCTTGCCTCAGCTTCCTGAGTAGTGGAGGACTACTGGTTCCCGCCACAATGCCCCACTAATTTTAGAGATGAGGTCTCGCTCTTGCTCAGGCTGGTCTCAAACTCCTGAGCTCAGACAATCCACTTGCCTCAGCCTCTTAGAGTGCTGGGAGTACAGGCGTGAGCCCCTGTGCCCAGCCTGGCATGTGGTCTCAGTAACCATTTGCTGAATGATTAAATGATTGAATGAGCCAGGGGGTGTGTAAGCATTTTTGAAGGGAGGAGGATGCCGGAACCTGAGTGGTATGTTTACATTTGTAAACAAGGATGATCCCAGGCTGCCTGGTGGAAAACAAGGCATAGGCAGAGATAGGGGAGGCAGGAGGGCCAGTGAGGAGGCAGCAGCAGCGGGACAACAGGATGGATTGAATAGGTATTGGGAAGTCAAATTGTCCAGCCTTGGTGACCAGTGAAAGCTGGGGTGACAGAACGAGAGGGGCCTGGAGGACTTTAGAGCCTCTTCTTTAGAGGAAGGAATGGGGAGCAGCCAGGCTGTGAGACAAAGCTGCAGTTGACACCGTCTTGTCTGACAGGTGCTCTCCTCGCCCACCAGGCTGGGATTTCATAGCAAGAAGGGGCCGAGTCTGATACAGACAGCCCTGGACACCCAGCCCAGGCCTGGCACTAGGCAGGCACTTGAGCGTGGCTGTTGTCACATGAGCGAGCACCAGCGTGTTGTCAGTTCCTACCCACCACCAACAGTTCTTCCTGTTTCAGAACAGATTCTTGCTGACTTCCCACAAGGTTTCTCTTTCCCATCTGAGAAGCCTCTGGGCTTTAGCCAACGTGCAGAGCAGAAACAAGAGACCTACCCACATCCAGTGACTGCTGGGTACATGATACAAAGGGAATATCACTGGGCTAGGAGCTCTAAGGCCTCAGTTACAAATGCTGTCCACTAACAGTAGTAGAAGGCCTGACCAATGGTGACATAAAGGGGTGATTTCATTTTCCTTTGTTCCCATAACAGGCAGCTGTTGGTTGCAGTTCAGCTGCCAACCGATGCTGTCAGGGCCCAGGCTCTTTTTATCTTTCTCCTCATTCACTCTTAGCATGCTGGTTTATACCTTCATGCTGTGACTTCAACCTTACAAGATGGCTGCTGTGGCTCCAGACATCCCATCAGTATTGAAGCCAGGGAAGGACACAGGACAAAGGGCAGTGTTGGTTAGGTCTGTCTTTTTTTACAGAAGAAAATAAATACTTTCATAGAAGCCACCTCTCTGGCTGACTTTCTCTTATGTCTTGTTGGCCAAAACTGTTTGCCCTTGGAACCCCAGCTATAAAGCTGGCAGGGAAAACAAGTACAGTACAACCTCTGTAAGTTGACTACCCAGAGGACTGTAACAATGTAGTCAACTTACAGAGGTGGTCAATGAAAGGGACAAGGCCTACTGTACTGATGCACACATGTGGTGCATGTCCTGTCTATGAAAGTTAGGTCAGCATAAAGAAGTGGTTGGTGTAGGGAGGTGGCCAGCTATGGAGGTTGTACTGAATCTTGTCAGGTACTGGGTACATTGCTGCCCTGAACAAAACTGGGGTTTTGGTAGCAAGGAGGATGGTAGTAGCCACAGAGAGTGGGAAAGTACAGTGTCTGCCTTATCCACCTGAGCTCTAACTCCTCTAACTCCTGTGCCTCTGTTTCCTCTTCTGCAAAATGGGGCAACTAGTACCTACCTTGGAAGGTGATTAGAAGGATAGAATGAGATAATATGTGCATCGGGAGACAATGCAATGACTGAAGGAATTTATTTACTGACATTATTACTGGTATCAAAGCAAGGGCTGTCATTACTTGGCTAGACTTAGGGGGTAGAAGACACATGGAAGAGACCCCAGCCCACCTGTGACCTGCAGGGAAGTTCGAGGAGAAGAGAGAGGAAAGGACTCGAGGAAAGGGGACAGGCCTTTGCAGAGGGCTTAGGGTAAAAGAAGCAAGAACACGGGTTTGAGGAAATAGGAGTCAAGTCTGAGTGTAGGAAGGGAGGAGGAAGTAAAGGATGGCCAGGCCTCCAGGGCTGTGACGAGGGTCTGGAATTTATCCCAAGGCCTTGTAAAGTGCAGGAACAGAAAGAGGTCTTCTCTGACTCCGGCTAACTGGAGGCATCCTGGGGCTTTTAAACACTGAACTTACTGGGTTGTGGGATCTGTCCACCTATTTCTATATTGTGCTGTGTGTGTGGGTTGTAATGTGGTTTTCTGGTTTCAAAGAAGAAGTAACATTAAAAATATAATGACCCTTTCTGAGCTAAAATAAGAAAAGCCAGCCAAGGGGTTTCCCCACTGCAGCCAGTCCCTTTTAAGAGGGGCTACTCCCAGGAGTCAAGTGACCTGGAGGTTCCATCTCAGAACTCAGTGAGGACAATCGGGTTGGTCAGGAGATCTGGGAAAGCAGAAAATGGAAACCCAAAACATTTCCTTGGCTGGGCACTGGGGGATTTCTGGACCATCAGGGATGGGCTCTTATATCTCTTAGCCTCGCTAGACTGTCAGCTGCCCCAAGGGCAGAAACGCTTGTGCACTGCAGGATTCCCTAAACCTAGAACAGTGCCTGGCACTGCAGAAGCAACTAATAAATATGTGTTGAATGAATGAAAAGTTTAGATGGAGAAGAGGAATCATCCTCAGGAGGGGGGAATCTGGCCCCTTCCCATGCCTTAGCAAACACCAAGAAGGACTGACTGTGCTGGACACTGTTACACTTTATACATGAACTTCCTAAATCCTTACAGCAACTCCATCTCTCTTCTAAAGCAACTTGTCTTCGCTTAGTGCCTGCTGGACCAGGCATCGTTTCCTTACACTATTGGGTTGAAACTTTCCTGTGACCTCCAGTAGTGAAGGTTGTAGGTTTCTGGGTGTCTGATACCAAATTTCCGAATTCTAGCCAAGATGTCAGTCTCCGTTTGGGAACCAACCCTTCCTCCCTCTCACACATAGTTTCACTGGGGCTGTCTCTACCCTTTGCTCAAGCTCTGCATATGGTCTAGGACTGACCAATCAGGCCACGGCACCCCTCTGACTAATGTGATTGGTCGAACAGCCAGGATTTAAGCTAGTCCTGTTGGAATAAACTTGAGTTAGAACTTCGCCTAGGACAGATGCTTATTCTTTTTGGCTGAACTTGAACGTGGAAGGATGATGCCCTGAGAGTCATGAGAGTCACCTGCCTGAGAATGAACCAGCCAGCAGAAGGTTAAGGCAGAGCTAAAGGGTACAGGAAAACAAACCCTGTGACATCATTTGAGCCCCCTTGATCAAGCTACACCTGAAGCCATATTTCTAAACTTGAATCAATAAATTTAATTTCTGTTTAAGCAGGTTAAATTGTGTTTTCTACTTGCAATAGCAAAAGTTCTGACTGGCAGGGCATGAAAGTTTTAAGATTTCCCCAGGTAAATGAAGCTCAGGATCCCACCGGCAGAACAGAAAGTCCTGAGTTCGGGTCAGCCGAACTCAGACTCTCGGTTGGCTGGGCAGGTATCTCAAAGATTTAGAGAATTTGATTTATTTCATGTTGCCCTAAAAAAAGGAGAACTGAAGCCAGAGGAGAAAAGTTCTAAGACATGCATTTTTGTTCAGTAGAACTTTCAGATAAGCAAGACCATCAAAATTGGAGGAGACTGTCTCAGGAGGGAGTAAGATCCCTGTCTTGGAAAGCATACAAGTAGTATGCTTGCATAGCATAGCAACCATGTGGCCTGAAGTTTCCAGAGGGGAGTCAGACATCAGGTGGCACTGGGGTAAATGAGTAGATGCCTCCATGTGAGCCCCCCGCGCTGACCGCAGTAACACAGGGTGGCCTACTGGGCCCTGGGGTTCCCAGCTGGCCCCGGGAAGGCAGGAACATGAGAAGACTGGGAGGCAGCGCCTACAAATTCATACCCTCCCGGCCCCAGGGGCTCTCCCCTGCGGAGAAGACCATCAACCAAGCTCTGCAGCCATCTGCTAAGAAACGCCACAAGGAGGGGACAGCGTGACCAGCTGGGGCACCATCAGGCTTTGCTTGGGGCCCTGGAGGGTCAGAACCATCTGGGTGGGAGGGCTGGAGTATAACCTGTCAGGGAGACAGTCATGGGGTAAGAATTTGAAGATAAGCAGAACCCATAGCTCCTGGCTTTCCTGACTCATGGTCTGAGCTGTGGGCCTTAGCTTCAGTTCCATCCCCCCACCAGACTGTCCTTCTCATCACACCAAGTCCCCTCTATCCTTCTCATCCCACCCTCAGGAAACCTTGCAGGCTGCCTCCAACTCACACCCACCCTCCCTTCTGCCCCAGGAGTCTCATAGTGCAGTCTGTCCTGTCTCTGCCCAGACGAGGTTGGAGGATTAAGTTCAGAAACTCATCCTAGAAAAAGTGTTCACATACCTCATTGCTCAATATCACCCTGGTGACCTTTGGAGTACATCCCTTGGGAATTTATGTGCTAATCCCAAGGTCTAGTCCACCCTTCAAAGCTCTTTTTCTAGGATGAATGCCTGAACTTTATTGTCCAACCTCGTATGATGATAGCTCTATGGCCATTCCAGAAAAAGAGTTCCAAAATTGCCTTGAAAGGTGGCCCAGGCTCTGACGTCAGTGCCCAGCTTCCCAAAGGGAGTACTTCAAAGGTGACTGTAGTGATAGTCAACGTGAGGGATGTAGCACTGTTTCTAGGATGAGTACATGAACTTAATCGTCTGACCTTGTATGTCTGGGTGTTGGGTGCCCCTAGCTCGAATGGGCAGAATGGGGTCTCAGCGACTCCCCATCCCCTGGCTCAGGGGGCTGGGCATTTTCAGACTTCTTGGGCCTTCAGAGAGCAGGACAGCCTTAGGCAGATGACAAGAAGGCTGGGAAAATTGAGGCCATCTCAACACCCATCTCTCTCTGTCCTGCCCTAAACACCACTCTCAGTGAACTGCTTAATAGCTGGATACTCCCCTTCCAGCCCTAGCCTTCTGCACATGGGGGAGGGGCTCTTACCCTAAAGGATGCTGCAGGGGCGCTTCTGCGGCCGCGTGGGCTGCGGGCAGAGGACAGCCCGGATCGCCTCATCAAAGACAGTCTTCAGCCCCCTCTGGGTCAGGGCCGAGCACTCCAGGTATTTCACTGAGTCTGGGTGGAGGGCAGGCAGCAGGAGAGAGGCTGGGTCAGGGGACGGCTCTGGACAAATACCCATACTGAGCCACACAACTGAGCTTCAGCCCGTGGGGGCTGCTGTCCACGTTCGAGGACCAAGGGGGCCACCTGAGAGATGGGAGCTGGGAGCCATGCCACCCTGAGCAGGGAGCTTCCTCACTGTGCCTCGGTTTCCTCATGTCTGAAGTAGCTTGAATTCAGTGGGAGAAGACCCCCAGGGCACATCCATGACTTTCTTGGACACATAAGCCCTTAATTTCTGGAAGTAAGGCAGGAATTTTGATATTTTCCAGGGAAGAAAAGAGCTCAAGTTTCAATGACCAAATCTCTGGGCACTTCTTGTTTTTTTTTTTAAAGAGACAGAGTCTCACTTTGTTGCCCTCTGTAGAGTGCTGTAGCATCACAGCTCACACCAACCTCCAGCTCTTGGGCTTAGGCGATTCTCTTGCCTCAGCCTCCAGAGTAGCTGGAACTACAGGCACCTGCCACAACGCCTGGCTATATTTTTGTTGTTGCAATTTGGCCTGGGCTGGGTTTGAACCTGCCACCCTTGGTATATGGGGCTGGCGCCCTATTCACTGAGCACAGTTACTGCCCATCTCTGGGCACTTCTAAAAGGTAGCTCGGACCTGACTACAAGGCTTCCGCCAGGGGAACCACTCAGGAGGCCTGAGACCCTAATGGCTCCCTCCCCAGGACCTTCCAAATATCATCTGGCCATTCCTTTACATCAGACCTATTTGAGACTGAGGGGTCTTGGAGGATATGTGACTTGTCCAAAGCCACACACAGGACATGTCCCACCCACTTGCAGCTGCTGAGGGCCCTTGATGAGGGGAATGGGCCTTGGAAAGCTCCTCCCTTTTCCCACAGGAGGAGAGGCCTTCTCCCTGGGACCACTCAGGGCTGGAGCCCAGGGCAAAAACAGCGAGAGCCCCAAACCACAGGGACAGTGCTCCATGACCTTCTGCTAGAGCCCGTGTGACTTCCCGTGTCCACTACAACTCGAACAGTTTCCCTGAAGTGAGGAACCACAAAACCCCTCTGCCAAGAGGCCTGCAAGCCTGGGGGCCAATGTCAGAGGCAAGAGGAAGGAGAAGGGAGGGAAAGGGGAACTTTGCACCCTCCACTGAGGTCCACTCGCTCTTCTGTGGATGGAAGGAAGGGGGCAGAGGCTGGCTAGCACCTGCACCATGCCAGGCCCTAAGCTCCCCAAAACACTGTGAAGAAAGGCCATGATCTTCCACTTCACAGCTGAATAAACAGGCCCAGAGAGGGGAAGCCACGGGCCCAAAGGCACAAAGCTGGGAAGAGGAGAGTCCAGACTATAGGAGAGGCAGCCCCGGCAGGGGGAAAGCCCACTGAGGCCTGGAGTCGGGGAGAAAGGAAGGGTGGGGCAGGAGACAGGGAGCCATTGGGAGAGCATGGGGACAGGTCTCAGGAAGGGGGCAGACAGCTTTGATCCGTGTGACTAAGGGCACCAGGCTGTATGGGTTCAAATCCAGGCTCTGCCACATCCTGGCTGTGTGGCCTTAAGTCAGTGGTTTCTCCTCCCTGAGCCTCAGTTTCCCCTTCTGTCAAGTGCAGGTGAAGAGAGTCCCTTCCTCAGTTGCTGTGAGAATGAAATGGGGGGTGTTTGGGCCTGGCACCCAGAAAGTGCTCGGTGATTATCAGCTGGGGGGAGTCCGGGTGGATGGCAGTGGCTGCTGTCTTCCTCATTAGAACTGCAGGTCCCCTTACATCTGAGCTGGGGCACCATCAACATCACTACCCCGCCCCAGGTTCAGCCAGGAGACACCAGCTAGAGGCCACGGCAGGACCCTGAGTTACCTCTTGCAGAGCAGAAAGTGTTATTGGGATCACTCAGGCCAGCCTGTGCAGATGGGGAGACTGAGGCCCACAGGGGGAGCCCCTGTCTCAAGGCCACAAAGCCCATCAGTGCAGGAGCCAGGGCAAGGATCCAGGCTTCTGGTGCCTCTGTCTTGGCCCAAAGCACACACTTTAAAAGAGAAGAGGTTGAAACAGCAAGGACCAGGCTGTAGAGCCACATCTTAGAACGAGCCCAGGGACAGGCTTCCCAGAAAGAAGAGAGGGCAGGGGTGCAATCTCTGAGCCAGAGACCCTGGCACAGGACAGGGGGCTCAGGGTTTAAGCATCTTCCTCCTGGGGAAGATGGCTGTGTCACCATCAGGGGCAGGAGGGAGGAGGTGGCTGCGGTTTCTCTTCCTGTGAAGAGATGTGAGTCCCCAGGGCCCTCCCAGTTCCGCAGGAGGAAGGGTGGTGGGGCTGAGCAGGGAGGGGGTGGGGAGGCCTGACCTGAGCCTGCAGGAGCCTGTGGTGAGGCAGAGGGCAAGGGCATGGTTCACAGTGACCAAGCCCAGCACGGGAGTCAGCTCCTAGGCAAGTGGCCCTATTCCTGGGCTACAGGCACGTTGGGGCCTAACCAGGGACAGGGACAGAGCCAGCAGGCCCAGATGCCACAGGAGAAGCCAGAGGCATGGTCATCTCCTCTTGATGCAGGCAGCCTCAACCCACTACAAGGAGGCCCCCGTAGTGAGCCAGCAATTTCCTTCAAACCCGATTTGGCCTCCTACTAACTGTGTGACTTTCAGAAGTCATTTCAGTTCTCTGGTACAGCGCTCTGAAGGCAAAGAGGAGCTGCACTGAGAAGCCAGAGGGGTGAGGAAAGGGAGGGGAGAGGTGAAAGAAAAAGTGACACCCACTTAATTCTAAAGCAGAGGCGCCTCTTCCAGGAAGCCTTCCCAGAACACCCAAGCTTGACTTGGTGGCTTGTCCTCTGAGCAACCACAGCACAGCTCGCTCCATCCCTGCTTCTGTCTGTTCAGAACACACCCCTTATTCTCAATGTCTATTAATAGATACTACCACCAGCTGACTGGAGTGAGTGCTCTAGCAGCCTCATGTGTGTTAACTCACTTAATTCTCCCAACCACCTAGGAGATAGGAGTGATCATGCTTTGCTGATAAAGAAACAGGCACAGAGAGGCTAAGTGATTTGCCCGAGACCACACAGCTAGTGCATGACACAGAGTTTGAGCCAGATAGCGTGTGGCCTGGAGCCCATGTTCACAACCATACCACCATGAGGCTGAGTCAGGGCTCCCCTGCATCCAGGTCCCCTCTCTGAGCCCAAGCCCCCTACCAATCTCCTTGGCCAGTGCCAGGCCCTGTGGGTAGGTGATGGGTGCCAACTTCTTCTCCTTGAGCTTCTCGATGGTGTCCTTGTCATCCCGCAGGTCCAGCTTGGTGCCCACCAGGATGATGGGTGTGCTGGGGCAGTGATGCCGCACCTCAGGGAACCACTGGACAGATGGGGACACAAGGTTGTGCAGGGAGCAGAGGGAGTATGAGGAGGTAGGAGAAGAGGGCCCAGGTTATGAGATCAGGGGTGGGTGTGAGCACGTGAGAAGAGACACAAGGTGGTGCAGGAAGGAGAAAAGAGGCACATGGTTGTAAGAAAAGAAGAGGAACGATTCAGACAGAGATGACAAGCATGACATTAGGACAGGAGGTTGTGCAGGGAGGAGAAGGGACAAGATTATAGAAGCTGAGAGTTAACTATCCCAGCCCTCCCTGAGACCGCTCTAAGTCTCTCCCCAGGACCCCACCAGCCCTGGTTGGTACTGGAGACCCTACCTGCCCAGAGCTTCTGCTGTCCCAGCGACAAGCCTAAAGTGGCCAGCTCTTCCCTCCTTCCTCCCTCAGGGTCGCCTACCCCTCTGCCCCCAAAGCCAACTTGGGCCAGCTCACCTTGGCACGAACGTTCTCATAGGAGGCTGGGCTGACGAGGGAGAAGCAGATGAGGAAGACATCCTGGGGACAGAGCAGGCAAGGGTTGCCCATGAGTGGGGTTCAGAGGTATCCCCCTTGGCAGCCACTGAGGGGTGGAGCAGTCCAGAGGACGTCCAGGCTTAGGATGTGAGCAGAGCAGGGATGACAGGCTGCTGCCTGCTACCTAACATACACTCCAGGCCAGGGCCCCTTCTGAGTGGCTGGGCTCACGCATCTCTCTGCAGTTAGTGCCTCTGCTGGCCCCATTGTACAGACGGGGAAGGTGAGGCTTATGCTGCTAAGGGGAGGATCTGGGATTCCAGAGTCCATACTCCCAACCAAGCACTATCCTTCCATCTGATGACAGGCCCCATCCAACTCCTTGCCCACCCTGGAAGGAGAGCGAAGGACCCAGGGGCCTGGCAGCCACAGAGCCACCAGCAGTTACCCTGACTCCCCTCCCCTCCCCCAGCACTCCCAGGGCTCATCCTCCCTGGCTGCCTGGCTGCCTATTGGGGCCCTGTGCTGGGTCCACCTGTCCCACTGCTGGAAGCCACCTGCCGAGAAGGCTGGGAAGCAGGGCATGAGCGTGCAGAGACAGCCCTGTGTGGATGGTACCCAACCGGGGGTGGGAGGTGGGGAGTCAAGGTCTCCCAGGCTGAGCTGGCTGGAAGGGCACCCAAGCTGAGGGAACAGAAAGCCTAAAGGCCAGGACCACAAAGAGAGGGTGGGGCAGCGCACCGTCTGGGGGTAGGAGAGCGGCCGGAGGCGGTCGTAGTCCTCCTGCCCCGCAGTGTCCCACAGCCCCAGGTTCACAGGTTTGCTGTCCACCATCACGTTGGCCGAATAGTTGTCAAACCTGTGGGGAACACACAAGACAGAAGCAAGGTCAGACCCAAACCCCAGAGCCTAGAGATTCCCATCCAGCTCCATGTTATTCCATTCAGAGGCTGAGACCCAGAGAGGGTCTCTGACTGGCCCAAAGCCACACAGCACTATGAGGCTGGATTTCCTTTATTTATTTTTTTTCATTACTGATTCATTACTTTTAAATTTTTTAATGTAAGTAAACAAAAAGAGGAAAATACTATCTTGGTCATTTTTCTACCTTCAACTATCCTTGAGACTATGTAACTTTTCCTCCAATTCACTGCTCACCTCCTATGCTGGATACCTAGGTTGTCGCCTATATTTGTTGGGGGAATGTTCATCCCCCCCTCCCCCAGCCAAAGCAAACCCTAAGACAAGGAGATAGTACAAATGGTTTAGGGAGGTGACCTCAAGAAGCTGCGGAGGGGAGTGGGAAGGAGTCAGGAAGGGACTGGGAGATGGGGTGGACTGCACTCAGAGTGTCCCCAGGTGGGCAGAAAGCTGGGTATTGATTCACTGTCTTCCACTCTCCCTGGGCAGAGGGCTGCTCCTGGGGCCTTTCAGCCGACCCTGGAGTGCACACCAAAAGCCATCAGTCACCAGCCCTGGGAAGGGCCACTGGAAAGACATGTGGAGGGGTAGGGTGGGCTACTGGTATCAACTGTTAACTTCCTGTAGGCACTGGGAGGCCTGCAGGACAACAAAATGAGCTTCCAGATTTGTTCTTTGGACGTCTATTGTGTACCCGGCACAGGGCCAGTGCCTGGCATGCCAATCAGGTGGGAGATCAGACACCGCAGAGAGGGCCTGACAAACATCAGAGCCCAGGGCTCCAAGCTTGGAGCAGTGGAGGCTTCACGAGCGAGTTCTCACTACACACATCCCTCATGCTGTGGAAGAGAATACTGGGATCAGAGAGGTACAGTGACTCTCCCAAGGCCCCACAGCCAGCGAGGACCAAACAGGAGAGAAACCATCTCTGTCTGACTCTATGAGACTGGTCCTCACTGCCCTGTGCCACAGCTCTGCCTCCAAGGCTGCTCTGAGGGCCTAATTCTCTCTGAGGTCACCCATGCAGGCCCTGCTCCTCATCTCCTGACCTGGCCCTCTGAGACCTCAGGCTCCTCTGGCTTATCCTCCTATTCTTCCCAAGCCAGGCCATTTCCCTGAGCAAGGCTCACATGGCCTGCCCCCCTGCGCTTGTCCACACTGGGCCCCCTACCTGGCACACCTTCCCTCCCACCTCAGCTGTCCAAATAGTCTCACCCATCCGTACATTGTCGTCCTCCACGGCCTCCAGGCCTCCTGCCCTCCAAGCCCTTGCTCCTATCTGTGCCTCACTCTGAAGTGCCCTCCCATCCCCTTGTCACTCCTGCCTTCTAATCCTGCTTCAAACACTGCCCAGGCAATTTCTCATTGGTGGGGAAATGGCCCTGTCCCCAACCTGGAAAGAGCTCACTGTTCCCTCTCTTGGGCATGCTTTGCCTTGATCCTGAGTTGGCACTCAGCGTGTCTGTCCCCTCCAGAGGCTGTGGGCTCCGTCTGAGCTGGGCTGATGTCTGTTTCATCCCCACGGAGTCAGGCGTGGCGCCCAGGGAATGCAGGAACCAGGGACAGAATGAAACTGAACTGAGACCCTTCAAGGTCTCCTCTTGGATGAAACCCTCACAGAACATTACTCACTGGCAGGTTGCAGAAGCCCCAAGGCTTGAGAGTAACTCTGAGGACCCCTCTTCTGAGAAGGATTCCCCACTCCCCCAAAACACACGCAGCCTGAGGTGTTTAATACACTGTGCTTGTTCAGCCCTGGGCAGTGCTCTTGGTCACCTCTCAGTTCTCCAAACATCCGTCTCCCTCCTGTCTGGAAAGACCCTACCAATGCCGGGTCCTGACTCCCCCTCCCCTTCCTCCTCCTTCCCTCTTCCTCCTCCTCACTGCCAGGCTGCCTCTTACTCACTCTTACTCACCCCTCCGGCCCCAGCTCAATGCCATCCCCTCTAGGAGGCCTTTCCTCACCCCGGGCAAGTCAGAGCCACCACCACACCCCCAGCCATCCCTCTCTGGGGAACTCAGCCTCTGGTGGCAGGCACTAGGCATGCCTGCTCCTTCCTGCACCCCGGGCCAGCACAGGGGTGGTACATGTCACGTGCTGCAGTGTCCCTACTCTGGGGAGCACCACGCCCCTGTGGGATTTGAGGAAGAAGGTGCTATCCAGGGAGACACGAGTGGGCATGATGGGAAAGGAAGAACTTGCATTGGTTTTGCCTTTGACCAGGAAACACATCTCTGGGACAAGCTCAGAATGCTGGGACACTCTCTTCACCAACAGCCAGCCAAGGATGAGATTCCGGTGCCAAGAAGTTTCCCAGTATTCCTTAGGCAAAGGCATCTGTCTTTTCTGGGTCCCACACAGGACCCTCAGGGACCATGGCAATGTGGAAAGAGCTGGGACCTTGAACAGCACCACCACCTACCCTGCGGCCAGAGGCCTTTGTACATTAGTTCTTTTTTTTGAGACAAGAGTCTCACTCTGTTGCCCACGCTAGAGTGTCATGACATCCATCTAATTTACAGCAACCTCAAACTCCTGGGTTCAAGCAATCCTCCTGCCTCAGCCTCCTGAGTAGCTGGGACTACAGGCGCCCACAACCATGCCCAGGTAATTTTTCTATAATAGAAATGGGGTTTCACTTTGCTCAGGTTGGTCTTGAACTCCTGAGCTCAAGTGATCCTCCCACCTCAGACTCCCAGAGTGCTGGGTGAGCCGCTGAGCCCAGCTTGTACATTAGGTCTGCAGTCCCATGTGACCCAAGACAGAAGGACCTTAAGTTGCTCCCTTTAGATAGATGAGGAAACTGAGGCCCTGAGAGGCCAATACCTTTTCCAAGGCTCATAAGCACTGGAGCTGGGATTCCAGACCTGCTCCTTCTGTGACACCTTTAATGTGAACAAATGAACCCCTGGAGGGTAGGTCCCCCCCAGGGGACAGCTGCTCAGAGTAGGAAGGGAACAAAGAATTCCTTGTGAAGCCATGTCATTCTGGCTGTGTGACACTGAGTGAGTAACTTAGCTTCTCTGAGCCTCAACCTCTTCACTGTGAGGGAAAACAAAAACAAAAACAAAAAACCTAAAAAACTACATAGAAAAAAATGGCTCCTAAAGAGGTCAGAAGAAGGCTCCAGAGACAGAGGATGTTCAGCCACCCCACTGGGAGATGCTGAGAAGCTGAAAAATCACATTGTCCATGTCACCAGAGGACCAGCTGCCAGAGCCTGAGGGACAGCTGCAGGGATGTGTCAATGAGGTAAAGCCCGAGGGTCCCCCTTACTTAAGAGGCCCATAGGCAGCCAGAACCTCAACACACCATCACAGCCAGGCATCACTCCATTTTCCAGATGAAGAAACTGAGACTCACAGACGAGAAGGGACTTGCCCAAGATCTCTTATATACCCACTTCAGAAAAACCCAGCGATAACATCTCTGCTATGTCACAGCTGGACACAGAGATGGAGACAGCAGAGTGTTCCCACACATGGCTCAAAGGGCTCTGAGGCCTGGCCTCTTGCTGCAGGCCCAGCCCTGCCCCTAGAATGGGGCAGGGGACAGGAGTTCACCACCCAGATGTCACTTGACCACCACCAGAACCCACTCCAAGGAGAAAGGATGGTGCATTCAAGGAACGTGCCGACCTCAGGGCACAGTGGCTGCGGCCTTGTGAAGAAGGATGGAGCTGATCAGGCAGGTGTGGACACAGTAAGGGTTTGGGGCTGTCCCTAGGGCAACATGGAGCCACCAAGGGGCTTAACCAGACATGTTTTCACATAGAAAAGGCCCTCGTGGCTGCTGGGTGGAGTCTCCTAGAGAGGTCAGCGGGGGAAGCTGGGAGACTAGTGGGGAGGCCCTGACAGTCGCAGGAGAATGAGGAGGGGGAAGGGAACAGAATAGGGAAGGGGGCAGGGAGCTGAGGGAAGGCAGAGGCTGAAGCCAGCTGGGCACCAGGGGGGACTAATACACCTGGTGGCAGGTGCGTGGCACCTGGGGCAGGTGAGAGGCCAGGCCAGGCAGGAAAACTTGGTGGCACCCTGACACACCCAGCTACCCTCCGTCTATGTGAACCCCAGGCTTGGCTCAGCAGCGTACTTAAGAGACAATCACAAAAGAAGGTGAAAATGAAGTTCCAGCCAAGTCAGCCTAAATTAGAACTAGCGTGCATTCTTCCCTACGCAGCCGAGCCCTCTGCGCCTCTCAGGGAGGCCAGAGCGTGCTCTGACTGAGACCAGCCATGTGCTCAGCTCTGTTCTAGAAATTGGCGCCACAGCAGTGCACAAGACAGACAAGAGCCCTGTCCGCAGGGAGCTTCCATCCCAGCAGGGGAGCAGCAGGATGAAGGTGGATAGTGAGGGGAGTGAATGTCCGCAGAGAGCTGGCATGGAGAAGCCTGGGCTGAGCCAGCGCTGCTTTAGATGGAGGGTCACGGGTGGCTCTGCAGGCCAGGAAACTGAACAACAGTGTGGGAGGTATCAGAGCAGGGTGACGGTGACACTTCTGGGGTCACTGAGGCAGCCTGTGTAGCTGGCGTGGGTAAGGGGACGCCTGGTATATGAAGCTGGGGAGGAGCATGCTGTCTTCCTGGACTCCAGGCTGGGTTTTAAGTGCAAAAGTCACCATGGAAGGGATTTAGGCCTGGACATGGCTCTCTCTAATGTTCACTTTACAAGTTCACCTGGACCTCCATGCTTTCAAGGAGGTGAGGTGTAAGGCTCCCTGTGTCCCAGGCACCTGAGGCCAGGGTCTTCCTGCCATGCTTTTGTGTCTCCAACACCCAGCTTGGGACCGTCCACAGAGCAGGCTTCATTCTACTCATCTGGGAAATGGGTTGAGTTGAGGCAAAGGGATGCCTCTAGGCCCTCCCATCTCTAATACGGGGCTTAGGATGTAACTCATAAGGCTATAAATGCCACGAGGTAGGGTGAATCTCTCTGGTCACGGCTCTGGGCCTCAGTGTCCCCATCTAAATACACCACAGGATATGCAGAATGAAGGAGGGGACGACGAGAGTCTATCGGGGCAGCCTGCTCAGGAAGGTGTCTGCTCTGAGACCACAGGGTCACTCTACCCGCTGGCAGCAGACCAGCTCTCAGCCCCATCTGTTCCTGTGTCTGCAGCACTTGCCCCCTCCCCAGCAAGACCCCACTCCCAGCCCCAGAGTTACCCCAGCTTTATCTCAGGTGCCAGAGATCTCAGGCTGCCTGTTTTTCCCAACTCATCCCCTCTCCTTCCTCCCCCTCCAATGTCAAGGGCCCAATGTGAGTTATTTCACCTTTCCTGAGGCACTGAGCCCCCGATCCCCTGGGGGCTTGTCCAGGGCTGAGTAACTTTGTGGCAGAAGCACAGGAGAGTGGGATGGAGGGCCCAGTGCAAAATGGAAACCCAGGATCTCTTGTTCAAAAATTAAGAATTTCAAGATGGAGACAACAGAGCATTAACGGAAGTGCAAGGTATTTCTGAGCACCGGAGACTATGCAATTACACAGCAGGCACACCACACAGCCACCCTACTGGGGTGCTCTGATTCAACTCTTGAGAGAGTCCTAGGAAGACAGACCATGTCTGGTCCACTCCCCCAGCTTCTTCAAGGTTATTCAGGACAACCAAGTCTACTCAGGGCCACCAGGAACTAGAGGCCTCCAAGTTGCTGTGAGCAACTGGCCCTAGCCTGGCCTCAGCAGTCTCAGATGTCCATTTTCCTGCACAGGGGAGACCCCCAGGCGAGGATCATGGGATCTCCCAGCCCCTTCCTCTTACCCAAAAAGGAAACTGAGTCTCAGAGAGGGAAAGTGATCTGCATAAAGTCCTTCAGCAAGTGGGCCTCCAAACTAGTCAGGACGGGATGGTGTCTTGAGCTTGCATCCAGCTACTCAGAGACACAGGCACTGACAACACACTCTGGGCCACAGCAGCCTTGAGCAGGAGCCATCTTACTCAACTCTGTACCTTGCCTCCCTGCTCCACCCTAGAGCCATCCCACTCTTGGCACTTGGAGGGGCCTGATGAACATCTTATGACTGATGGAGAATGGGACAGAAACCTCATTCTCATTTTTCACATGAGGGCAGGTGCAGATAAGGGTGCTCACTAGCACCAGGACCGAGCTGAGGCCAAATTCAGTGTTCCAGGCTCCCTGCCCAGGTTTCTCTGCCCTCTCTTGGCTGCCTACCTTCCTCCTACCTGGGCCAGGATGTCTGAGACAGCTGAGCCCAGAAGAGATGTGAGCAGGAGGACCCCAGTGCTACCAAGCACTGCCGTGGTGGGCCAGGAGGCACAGGGCTGCTGTGCTGGAAGCAGAGTCTGGGGCTGGGACTAGGATAATGGGCTGAGGTCATGGGGTGGGTCAGAGGCATCTTGGTCCTGGGTACTGTTCTCCCTTCCACCTCTCCCTGTGTCTGCCAGGAGAGCCTGATCCTCGCTCCTGCAATGGAGCCCCATTAATATAAAAAAAGAAGGCTACAGTGAGGCTCTGCAGCCAGACAAGCCCTAGTGACCAAGCAGAACAAGCTTCTTAGCTGCTGTGAGCCTCAGCTTCCCATGGGTGTCCTGTTATCATAATACCCATCTCCTTGAGGATCAAATGCAATCTCCTGTGTGTGACATCTTGTCCAGAGCCCAGCACATAGCAGGCCCTCAAGAGATGGCAGCTAGGATTGATCCTCCCAGGGTTTCTCCATGACGTTCAAGTCAGGCCAACTCAAAACATACATACTGTATGTAAGACAAAGTGCACGTCACCGCATGTGTAAGGCACTGTGCTAAGACAATGGGGAAGCCCAAAAAGAACTAGAAAGGTTCATGGTAATGGGAGAAGACAGACAAAGTCACTCTGGAGTATGAGACACCCCCTTGGGCTAGTTCAGAAAGGCTTCCTGGAGGAGGAGGCCCTGGAGCTGAGTCTGTAGGCTTTAAACAAGTGGATAAGGGAAGGAAAAGCACTATCAGGAGAGGGAATGGCTTCAGCAAAGGCCTTGAGGTAGAAATGCTCAGGGAGGCTGGGCACAGTGGCTCATACCTGAAATCCCAGCACTTTGGGAGGCTGAAGCAGGAGGAGCACATGAGGCCAATCTAGGCAACACGAAAACCCCATCTCTAAAATACTTAAAAATCAGCTGGGTGTGGTAGCGGGTGCCTGTAGTCCCAGCTTCCCAGGAGGCTGAGGCAGGAGGATCACTTGAGCCCAGGAGTGTGAGGCTGCAGCAATCTCTGATCATACCACTTATGCTCTCCAGCCTGGGTGACAGAATTGGAAGAGGAGAGGAGAGGAGAGGAGAGGAGAGGAGAGGAGAGGAGAGGAGAGGAGAGGAGAGGAGAGGAGAGGAGAGGAGAGGAGAGGAGAGAATAGGGAAGGAAGGAAGCTGGGGAGAGAGAAAGGAAGGGAAGGAGGGAGGAAGGAGGAAGGAGAAAAGACATGCCCAGGTAATGTGCAGGCAAACTGCAGGGGCAGGAAGCAGACAGCCTAAAAAACAAAGCAGCAAGTGATATGATGGAGCCAGGGGGAAGGTTGAGGAAAGACCATGCAGTCCCTAGTGGGCCATGCTAGGGAATCAGGGATGACGGGGCCCCTGAGGTCTGGCTAGGGAGGGACTGGTGCCTCCCTAGTCATACTTCTCTCCTGTGTCTGCAACTGACACATTCCTCCCACCATGCCAGGTGACAGCCCAGCCTCCAGGCCCCACAACAGAGGGTAGGGCCTCAGATGAGCCTGCAGATGGCGATTCTCTGCAGCCCGGCACACCTGTCCCCTGGTGTCTATGCTCCTTGGAGTCAGGCCCTCTAGATCACCTCCTCGTCCAGCTACCCTCCCCTCCACTTCTCTAGTGGTGTCTCCCACCCCTGCCCTGCCCAAGCCCTCATCTTCACCTCCCTTTTCTTGGAGGCACCACTTAAGGGCCACTGCCAACCCTCCACCCCTTCCACATCACCTACCCCCAAGATGTTCTGAGAGCCCTCAGCACTTCTCCCCCCCACCCCCACCCCCACTGGATCATCAGGCAGCTGATTGTGGCTGAAGATTGTGGCTCTGACCTGACCCCCGAGTGCCCACACCAGGCTGAAGATTGTGGCTCTAACCTGACCCCCAAGTGCCCACACCAGCTCGGAACGTGGGAAGTGCCTGGAAAGGGGCTTAACTTGGCACAGTCCCTCCTCTCCTCCAAGCACACACCCCCACCCATGAACTTACACAGTGGGGATGTACTCTCCCGGGAAGGCGTTGGTGGTGTAGCTAATGAGAAGGCAGGTCTTGCCCACGGCTCTGAAAGACAGAAAGTGCAAGAGGTCATGGGTCTGCGTGGGGCCTGGGAGGTTGCTGAGAGCCCACCTCCCAGTGGGAAGACTCAGCATCTGCCCAAGCTCAGACTACTGGGCCTCCCCATGTCTGCGTTCTCAAACTTGAGAGCCTGTAAGTCTTCAGGGTCTGACCCGAGATTCTGATCCATGGGTGTGGGCAGAACTGGGAATCTGCATTTTTAACAAGCTTGCTCAGGTGACATAGGACAGAGGGGTCTGCACTTAGACAATGCTGTAGGGCCCTAGTGCCATCATATTCCTGGGCTTCAAATCCCAGCTCTACCACCTACCAGGAGCACAACCTTGGGGCGAGTCACTTCACCTCCCCTTGCCTCAGTTTCTCCATCTAGAAAATAGGGATGAGTCCTTCCTTCTAGGAGTGGGCTGGGAAGTAAATCAGACAATGCCTGCCAAAGCCCTGAGCTCAGTGCATGGGTGTGTCACAGCTGCTAGTGACCGTGAGGGAAGGTCTGCCCCTTCTCTCCCCCTGCCTAATCACAGAGCAGAGCCGCTCAGAGAGGCCTGAGTTCAAACCCTGTGAGGTTATTTCTCTGAGCTTCATTTTTCCCATCTGTAAAATAGACCTAATCTCAGTCAGCGTTGGTGGGAGGATGAAATGGAAGGTGGGGGCTAAGCCCAGTACCAGACACATGGGAAGTAACAAGTACGTGGTGATCGTCGTTATTTGTGCTGTTCTGTCTTCGGCCTGCCAGGCTGGGCAGGGGCACAGGTGGCTCGCTGGAAAGCCCAGTGACCAGAAGGCGGCTCTGGGCCCCCTCCCCCAACTTGGTTTTGTCACTTCCTGCTCTGAGGGGCCAGCTCACTCTCCCTCTCCCCCATGCCCTCCCCAGGGCCTGCCATCAAGCTAACTTTGAATGGCTAGAACATCACCCTTACTTCCGTCCTCTCTCCACTATCAGATGCAAAGCAGAAGAGACCAAGTGGTGGGCGGCAGATCACAGCCGCGCAGCAGCTGCACAGCCGAGTCAGCTGAGGGCTGCTTGATAAAGTGCCTGCCTGACCAAGAGGGGTTCAGAGCCAGAGTCGGGGCCACTGGGACCCGGGCCAGGAAAGAGATCTGAGCCTCTCAAAGCCTCAGGCTGCCCCTCTGTAAAATGGGAGAGCTGGATGAGAAGCCCATCTGGCTAGAACACGCAGGGATGGACTTCCAGAAAATCCCAGGGTGGGCCTGTGGGCAGGACCCTACATTCTTCCTGGTAGGCACCAGATTGACAGATTGGACCTGCCATTTCACAGGTGAAGAAACTGAGGCACAAGCGGAACAGGACAGCCTGAGGTCCCAGAGCTCTGACAACTGGGGAGGAGCCTCAGCCCAGCCTGGACCAGGCAGTCACCCTCCCACCCTTCTGCCCTCCTCCCTCCCTAGTTCTGCCTCTCAGCGGCTCCCTCCCCCTCTGCTCCCTCACATCCCTGCATAAGGTGCCCAAGACAGCACTGAGGGGAAGGAAAACGCAGGAAAGAGGCAGGAAAGGATGGCTAGCTGACATTCATTAAGCACACACTACAAACAAGATAGATACTAAGCATATCTCAAGTGACCCCACAGCAACAATAGCAGAATAGGCCTCTTCTCAGATGGCCAATCTGAGGCTCAGATAGGTGCTGTGACTTGCCCAAGGCCACACAGCAGCACCAAGCCCATCCCTAGAACCCAGGTCAGTCTGGGAAAAGGCCCAGTTTTTGATTTCCCACTCTGCACCTGCGTCCACAGTGTGAAAGACTGAGGCTCATCTCCTTGGGAGATCTGCCACCATCTTTTGGGGTATAGGCAAGGGACCCTAGGCATGACACTCACATTCCTCCTGCAACCCTCCACCCAGGTGGCTCCTGGGATGGGGTGGGCTAAAGAGAGTAAATTGTCCCCAGCCCCTCCCCCCCCAGGGTGCTCCCTCTGGGCCCTGGGAGAAGGAAGCCAGGTCTCCCAGCTGCCTCCCAGGGACACCTGTATCCACAGGGCAGGGGGTTGCTCCATCTGCAGGGCAGAGAGCTTCCCAGGGCTGCCAGGGTGGGAAGGTCTTAGATCATCCAGTAGGGGCTGTGTGGAAGTCCAGCCAGGTACCTACCCATCTCCCACCACCACACATTTGATGGCCTGCATCGTGTCTGGAGCCTGGACGGTGGCAGCGGTGACAGCTCAGGGCCAGTCTGCAGGCACCAGGGGTGTGGAGAGGCGGGAGAGGCCCGGCTGAAGAGTAGCAGCAGTGGGGCAGGAGGCAGGAGGAAGCGGAAGGGGAACTTGCCCAAGCTGCTGCCCCCACGGTTTACAAAGGGCGGGGCAAGCGGCCTGCAGAGCAGCTGGGGGTGGGGGGCTCGGGTGCTGGGCTGGGCCCTACCATCCCCTCGGGCACCTGCAGGGGTGGAGGACCCTCCAGAAGGACACCTGGGCCCTCTCACTTCCTGCCTGTGGGGTAGGCCCAGAGGTTGTTCTCCAAGAACTTGAGGGTTTCAAGAATTCTGTTCTTGATTCTAAGCATAGCGTTTAATGAGCACCTACTGTGTGCCAGGCACAGTGCCAATGCTGGTGATTTCAGGATGCAAAAGACAAAGTCTGTCCCTGGAATTTATATTCTTTGGAGAGGGGAAAGTGTGGCCTCATGAGGCAGGAAGTGATGGGGCCACAGGGGACCTACAGAGAGAGAACCTCAGAGTCACCCAGAGAGAGCTAGGGCCTGCAAGGTGCCATTCAAGCTGGCCCTCGGAACTTGGTGTCCAAGAGAGGGCACTCAAGGTAAGGGGATTGCATGAGGGGAGATAGGAAGGCTACCCCAGGTAAGGCCTGAGTGGGGGTGGGGTGGGATGATGAGGCAGGAAGGAGAGGTGGGGTCAGCTGATGGAAAAGGGCAGATTGAAGGGAAGTGGGGGCAGTGCCCACATGAGCCACGCCTACCTGAGCAGTGCTGGGAGACCAGGCTCCCTGCAACTAGGACCGTGACCCATTTCACTGATACAGAAACTGAGGATCTGAGAAGTCAGTTGACTCTCTGAGACCACCCAGCCTGAAATCAACCCCAGGGGCAGGTGACTCCAAGCTCTTCCAGCACCCAAGCTGCTGTCTGAGAGACAGAGCTTCAGTTCTGCAGTTCATGGGGAGAGTGACATGCTCCCCTTAGCCACAGGGCTCCCTGGGTAGACTCAGGAAAACATCACATCTCCTGGGCTGGCTCCAAGGTCACCATCCATCCCTATCACTCCTTAGCCCCAGCATCTTTCCAACTCTAGGGAGAAGGGGACGGGCAGAGCCACTGGTCACTCACACAAGATTTGTCACTCAGAGCAAGCCAAGAACCCCACAGGAGGGCACAGGAGGCTGAGGGCTGCCGGCCACAGAGCCCAGTGTTCTCACCAGGCACCCGGAGGCTGAACTTCCCAGAGAGTTCACAAGAACTACTGGGTTCACAAAAATGCAACTTCATCAAGAGCATGCTTCAACAAGGGCAAGTCAACTAGTAAAGCTACCAATAAACAATGTATTTCCCCTGTGCTTTGTAGAGGCTGAGCTGAGATAGCAGGAAGCCCTTCATGGCCCCTACCCAAGTCAGGAAGGCCAGGAGGCCATGACCTCCCTGAGGATCCCACCCTCACCAGCCACCTAAGGACTTTATTCCGGATACTCCTCTACACGCTAATTCTTTTCCCATCCAACACCAGCCCGGGGGGCATCTTCTGTATTAATCTAAAAAAAAAGAAAGAAAAAATGCAGCAGGTGTCCTGGACTGGATCCTGGAACAGAAAAAAAGAGCATCCATGGAGTTACGGACAGGAAGATGTTGTGTCACACAGCAGGAAGACTGTAGCAAGTAACAACATGGTGTATGTCTCAAACTAGAAGAGAAGATTTTCAGAGTTGTCACCACAAATGATAAATGTTTCAAGCGACAGATGCAGTAATTACCCCAATTTGATCATTATATCGTATACACATGCACTGAGACATAGCACTGGGTTCCATGAATATGGACAATTATGGTGTCAGTTATAAATAGAGAAATTAAATAATTTGTTTTGACAAACGATTCATCCCTTGAAGGGAGAAAGCAAATGTTTCACGTATAGATGCAACTTCTTAAGTTAGCTTTAGAAAAGAACGTTAGTGGGCAGTGCCTGTGGCTCAGTGAGTAGGGTGCTGGCCCCATATACCAAGGGTGGTGGGTTCAAACCCAGCCCTGGCCAAACTGCAGCAACACCAACAAAAAAAAATACCTGGGCATTGTGGCATGTGCCTATAGTCCCAGGTACTCAGGAGGCTGAGGCAAGAGAATTGCCTTAAGCCCAAGAGCTGGAGGTTGCTATGAGCTGTGACACCATGGCACTCTACCAAGGGCCACAAAGTGAGACCCTGTCTCTAAAAAAAAAAAAAAAAAATAGAAAGAAAGAAAAGATTATTAGTGGGAAAAGTAGAAAGATCCATGTCAAATCTGAATTATATTAGTATTGTACCAATATTAATTTCTTAGTTTTCACAAATGTACTGTGGTTATGTAAATGATATTAACAAGGGAAAGCTGAGGGAACGATATATGTGAACTCTCTTACATGCTTTGCAACTTTTCTGTAAATGTAAAATTATTCCAGAATAAAGATCAACAAACTGTGGTAGATATATACCATGGAATACTATTCAGCCCTTAAAAAAATGGAGACTTTACATCTTTTACATTTACCTGGATGGAGCTGAAATACATTCTCCTTAGTAAAGTATCACAAGAATGGGAAAATAAATATCCATGTACTCCATACTAATATGAAATCAGTATGTAAATAATTACATGCTCATAAGAACATTAAAAAACTATTATAGTTGGACGGCACCTGTGGCTCAAAGGAGTAGGGCGCCGGCCCCATATGCCAGAGGTGGCGGGTTCAAACCCAGCCCCAGCAAGAAACTGCAAAAAAAAAAAAAAACAAAAAAACAAAAAAAAAACCACTATTATAGTCTAGTTCAGGAGTAGAAGGAAGAGGGAGAGAGAGAGAGGAGGAGGATTGGCAGAAGAGGGAGGACCTGAGGCGGGATCTCACCTAATGTGCACATTGTGAGGGTGTATAACATGCCCCCTGGGAGAGAGGCTCTTCAACAAATGGAACTTTACCCTGGAAGTGAGAACAAGGTAACCTAAAAATTGTACCCTCATATTATCTTGAAAAAATCAAAATAAATTAAAAAAGATAAATACGATTATTCCAGAAAAAAATATTTATTTTAAAAAAAGAAGGAAGAAAAAAATTAGATGCAACATCTCTGGGAATACAATGGGTGTGGTCACATGACTTGGAAAGTAGTACTGAGGTTTATCCCTCCTAGGAAGGAGCTTTTTGTGCAGTACACAACCTGCCCAACTGCACATGGCCATGGTGGTACTAAATTGCACCATCCCAGGAAAGCCACTTCTCCAGGACAGCCCAGGAAAAAAATCTCCCTGACTTAAAGCCATTGACTCCTTCCTTCATTCTGCACACATCAATTATACACAATCTGAACCTATCTCTGCGCTTGGTACTGCAGTGGCTACAAAACATAGCAGAATAAAAACCTTCCCCTGAAGAACTTTGAGACCAGCAAGCACTGAGAATGACATGGGAACCCTGGAGCCACTCTGTCGGAATGTCCTTGATCTGCAATGGTCCTGGGGTTTGTGGACAGGCCAGGATGAGCAGAATGGCAGGATGAGGAAGTGAGGCAGCTCTGACAACAGCAACAGGTGGGTGTAGTCTAGAAGGACAGTAGCCATCCCTGAGCGCTCCGGTCTGACAAATACTGCTCTAAGCACAGGACTGCTGGATGCTCCTCTGCTCCCCATTTTACAAAAGAGGAAACTGAGGCACACAGAAGTTCACTAACTTGCCCAAGGTGACACACCGTGCCACTACAGTGAAAGGGGATCTAGGTCTCCTTGTTCAATTCCTCTGTTCGTAGGTGGGGAAACTGAGGCCCAGGTTCACACGACCAAGGCCATGGTCATGATGCAGCCGCCCTAACACTTCTGGTCTAATTCTCGTCACCTTCTTTCTTTTCTCTTCCTTCCTTCCTTCCTTCCTTCCTTCCCTCCCTCCCTTGTTATTCTCTCTCTCCCTCCCTCCCTCCCTCCCTTCCTTCCTTCCCTCCCTCCCTGGTTATTCTCTCTCTCTCTCTTTTTTTTAGAGATACATCTCACTCTGTCACCCAGGCTAGAGAGAAGTGACATCATCATAGCTCACTGTAACTTCAAATTCCTGGGCTCAAGTGATCCTCCCACCTCAGCCTCCCGATGAGCTGGGACTACAGGTGCCTGCTATCTCGCCCAGCTATTTTTTCTTTTTTTAGAACTCGGGTCTCACTATGTTGCCCAGGTTTGCACCAAACTTCTAGCCTCAAGTAATCCTCCTGCCTTGGAATTATAGCCATGAGCCACCACACTCGGCCCTTTCCTTTCTAAAAATAATTTTTTTTTACCAAGTTTATCTATATTGAGATATAATTTGCATACAATAAATTGTATCCATTTAGAGTAAAATTCCATTCATTCCCTCAGAGATATATCCCCGTGAAACCTCCTCCACAATCAAGACACAGAACATCACAGAACATCTCCATCACCTTGGAAATTTCCTCCCACCCCTGTGCAATCCACCCCTCCCTCTGTTTCTCCCCACCTCCACCCTGCCACCCAACTCACACACAAGCTCTGATCTGCCTTCTGCCACTATAGCTTACTTGCATTTTCTAGAATTTCACATAAATGGAGTCACTCAGTATGGGGCATCTCATGCAAGGCTCTTTTGCACAGCACATTTTTGAGACTTGTGCCCACTGTTGCACGTACCACAGTCTGTGCCTTTTATTCGTGAGCAGTGTCCATCGCCAGGATGTGTCACATTTGATTACTCATTTGCTCCCATCCTCTTTGGAGCATACTTTGCAAACTCACTGAATCACAGAACCACGAGGCCTCTAGGCATGCTAGAGTCACAAAGCTCCCGGTCCTCGCACCACTGAGACACAATCCTTGGTTCACTGCCCACAAAGCAGCCATTCAGTCTCTGCTCACATACCTCCAAGGATGGGGAGCTCATTCCCTTGGACAGCAGCTTTTTTCATCTCTAGCTGGCCTGGTCCTGAGAAAACTCTTCCTCAGCCTCAATGCATCCCCTGGGATCATCCCCTCAGAGGTCCTAGCTCCTGTCCTGGGGCCATTTAGGGTCACTCAGGTCCCATCTCCTCACAGGATTAGAGGGGCACAACCCCCACCAGCAGGGTGTTGGTAAATGTTTAACTTAGGGTTCTGGTTTAGTTGTTTTTCCTGGTAAATAATATTCCATTATAGTAATTTATTTACCAATCTCCTGTTAATGGACATGTAAGTGGTCCATAATGTTTGCACTACAGACAATTCTGCTGTGAATATCAGTGGGCTCTGGGGTTGGTGTGTGAGGTTTCCCTGGAAGCAAGATGGCAAGGCTGTGGGTATGTGCATCTCACGCTTGGACGGTGCCACATCAATGCCCAGGAAGTCTCCTTCCTTGTTTACAGTCTTGCCCGCAGTTGGCCTGTAAGCCCTTATGCTTTTGCCAACCCTGTGGCTGTGAATTGGCATCTCATTGTGCTTTTAATTTATATTAACCCATGTCCAGTAGTATCGAGTATCTTTGTGTTTGTTAAACATTTTGTGTTTCCTGTTCCATAAATTGCCTTTTCCTACCTTTTGTTCACTTCTCCATTGGCATATTTGTCTTTCTCTCATATGAGGTCTGACAATTAAGTTCACAAACTCAGCCTAGAAAAAAATTATCCATACCTCATTGCTGGATATTAATGAACCATGGGCTCACTTATCTTTTTTTAAAAAACAATTAGAAAGTACCTTTGAAGTACTCCCCTTGCGAAGCTATGCACCAACACCAGCACCTAATCCACTCTCCAAAGCAATTTTGGGACTTTTTTTCTGGATTGGACATCAGAGCTGTCTTCTTATTACCACTGATGTCCTTTCGCTATTTCCTTTATGTTCAGGTAAAGAAAAAAGTTTGGGGGCCAGATCAGGTGAGTAGGGAAGGTATTCCAATACATTTATTTATTTACTGGCTAAACACTCCCTGACAGGCAGTGCTGTGTAAGCTGGTGCATTTCTGTGATGCAAGAGACATGAATTGTTGGCCAAGATTTTCAGTTAAGATTTTCCTAACTGTTTCTCTATGGATCTTTACTTGTCTGCTATGCTTCTTGCAGTCAGCCAATAATTTTGATGCACAATTTGACAAATATTTGCAATGTTCTATTCAGTTCTGCTCATTACTGGCCACCCTGACTTCTCTTCATCAGTGATGTTTACTCTCACCTCAGAAACACATTTAATCTGTTTGTACGCTGCTGTTTTCTTCATAGCAACATCTCCATAAACCTGGACTAATATGTCCCTGATTTCATTTCCAATTGTGCCAAGTTTAACAAGAAATTTAATGTTTGTTGCTCTAATTCAAGCTCCAACATTCTCTCAATGGCACACAAAAATTTACAACAATGAACGCCTCTCAGCAAAACACTGTCACAAGTCAACCCAAACACAGCCATGAGACACTGACTTACCGAGTTGTTTGTACACTACTGTCAATATAAGCGCACAGTGACAAGTCCACGAACTCAATCATCAGGCCTCCTATTCATTTGGAGAAGTTCTTTATATATTCTGATTTCCAAAACTGAATTGCTAGAGGCATTGCAAACTTTTCTGCTGGTCTATGAGATGTCTTTTAATAAGTTGTGACATAAAGGTTGTGTAAATTTAATGGTTCTGTAATAAGTTGTGACATTTAATAAGTGAAATTTTTATTTGTGTGTAATCAAATTTCAATTTCCTTTCCTAATGATTTGTGGTTTTTAAGTGTCTTGTTTAAGAATTCCTTTCCTTTTCCCAATTTCATAGGGATATTCTCCTACATTTTCTTTTAACGGTTTTAAAGTTTTGCTTTACATATGCAGGTATTTACACACTTGGGACAGATTTTAGGATGTGGCCGGATATGGACTGGCTTTAATTTTTGTGTGATATGGATTTAATTTCATTGTCTCCGTGACTGATTGCTTCAGAACCATCCATTGAATAGTGCTGCCTGCTTTGGCCCAGTGAGCTATGGTGAAGCCATCTCATGAGTCAAGGGCCTGGCTATGTGTGAGTGTTTTCCTAGCTTCTCCATTTATCTGTCTCTTTGTCCCCCTGGAGACAAGACAATACTGCCTAATTACCACAGTAATGAGGTCAAGTCTTTATATTCAGCAAGACAAATTCTCCTCTCTTGAATTTTTTCAAAATTGTTATAATTACCACTGACCCTTTGCTCTTTCAAATTAATTTTAGAATAACTTGTCAGGTTCCCAGAAAAACTGTCAGCATTCTAATTAAAATAGTATTCAATTTCCAGAGAAACTTGAAAATTGACATCTTTATACTATTGATTTATCTTATCCATTAACATGGTATATTTCCTCTTTATATCTTTCAATAAAGTTTTATAATTTCCCTCTAGAAAGGCTATGCACATTTTTTTAAATTGGTTACTTGACACCTTATAACTTTCACTGCCATTGTAACTAATATATTTAAATTGAATTTTCTGTTTGTTACCTACATGTAGGGAAAATGTCAAATTTTGCATATTAGACTTATACATATATTAATAGATAGCTGGATGGAAAGTCTTACTATAATTTATGTAAAGATTTTGCTACTGACAAGTCCAACGCTGTCTTTATAGACAGTCATTTGTGGAAAATGACAGTTTTATTTCTTCCTTCCCTATTTTTATAACATTAATTCCTTGGCATGTCTGGAGCCTTTATTGGAAGACTGAACAAAATCAGTGATGACAGGCATCATTGTCTTATTTCCAGTTTTAAGGAAAATGCCTCTAATATGTCACCATTAAGCATGACATTTACTGTAGGCTTTTGGCAGATATTTTTATCAGTTAAGGAAATTTCCCCACTATTCTTAGTAACAACAGTTTTGTTTTGTTTTATCATAAATATTTAATTTTATCTAATGCTTCCTTTTGTATCTATGAAGATGTTATGAATAATATTAATACATTTTCTCATGTTCAGTCACCCTGGCATTCCTGGATGGACCTAACTTAATTAATCAGAGGAATGTTACGACTGTCCCTGAACAACCATTCCCCCTTTCCTTCTTTTTTTTTTTTTTTTTCTCACATTTCTTCCTTTTAATAATAAAGATCCCCCAGAAGCACAGCCAGACTTATGCTCACCCAGCTGAAAACCACTTTTCTCAGTCTCCTTTGCCGCAAGATGCACATTGCCCTATGATTAAGTTTGGGGACAAAGAAGTGATGTGAGCAACTTCTGAATCACCTCCTTTAAACCACTTGTCTTGCATGTCCTTTTCTTTACCCTCATAAACTAGGACCCAGAAATGCAATGCTGGACGCCAGGCATGGAGGATGGTGGAGCTGGACCCACTCACCCCTAGACCTGAGAAATATACTTTTGTCTTCTTTAAGCCACCATGCTTTCAGATTTTTTTGTTATAGCAGCTTAAACTATACCCTAAATAATACAATCCTGATGTATTGTCTTTTGTATATTGCTGGCTCCAAATTGCCAGTATTTGGGGGCAAGATGAGAAGGGAGTGTTCCCATTGTCATCAGTAGGACTAGCCAGTAATTTTCCTTTCTTATATTATCCTTCTCTCTCTCTCTCTCTGTTTATTTCTTGGGTGTCAAGGTTATACTAGCTTCACTAAGTGAGTCAGCAATGTTATATCCTTTTCTATTTCTAGAGAGGTTTGAATAATATTGAATTTCCTCTTCCTTGACTATTTTATAAACGTTGTAAAGCCATCTGGGCCTGGTTTTGGAATCATGGGGGAAGGGAGAGCAGTGAATTTTAAACTATCGATCCAAGTCCTTTAATGGATATTCAATTTCTTTCATTTCTTTTACTTCTTGAGCCATCTTTTATATATTTTTCCAAAAAGTTGCATATTGTGGTTGGGTTTTCAAATTCATTCATATAAAGCTATTCATAGTATTATTTTGTACCTTTTTTATCTCTTCCTTCTAATTTCTGTTACAGCCCTCCTTTTCGTCTTATATCCATCACCTGTGCCTTCTGTCTTTGCTCTTAATCAGTTTCACCCCAGGTTTGTTAATTTTGTTAATCTTTTCAAAGAGCTGAATTTTGGCCTTGTTAATTCTTTCTACTGTACATTTGTTTTCCATTTAATTAATTTCTGTTCTTACCTTTAGTATTTCTTTTCCTTTCTCCTTCCCCTTTGGGTTTGTTCTGCTGTTCCTAGTTTAATTCTTGGTCTTGAATGCTTAGTTCATGAATTTTCAGCCTTATTTTATTCCAAACATAAGCTCCTAAGGCTACGTTACTTTAGCTGAAAATTTTCCATTATTTTTCTTTTAATTGTGGTAAAATACATGTGAATTGTAAATAAAATTTACTACAATCTACCATTTTGATATGTAACATTTTATTAAATTTTAGTTCTAAATATTTTAAAGCTTTCATTATGATTTTCGTTTTTATTAATGAGTTATTTGAATGCGTGTTATTAATTGCCAAAGGTTGGGGGAAGAGATTATCACCTTAATGTTATTGGGGGGGGTTTGTTTTTTGTTTTTTTTTTTACTTAATGTACAAAGAATGTGGACTGTATCACATGGACATCTTTTAATGTACTGAGACTTGCTTTATGACCTAGTATGAGTTTTGTTTTCATAAATGTGTATATATTCAGCGTTTCATACATATGTAATAAATCAAAGATGTTAACTATGCTGCTTAAATCTTTTATATCATTACAAATAAGTTTATAATTGTCTTGCTTGGTCTATTAGCTACTGAGAAAAGTATGTTAAATCTCTCCCTATGATGGTGAATTTGTCAGTTCTCTTTGCAATTCTGCCACTTTTTATTTTTGCTTTATAAACCTTTGGCCTATATTATAAAATGCATGCAAGTTTAGAATGATTATATCGTCTTTAACATGTTAACCTTTTATTAAAATAGCAGCCAACATTTAAAAATAATCTTTACTATATTCCAAGCCCTGGCACAGAGCTAGTACTTAGAAAACGTGGCAGTGGCTGGGTGTCTGGCTGGGAAACTCTGGCCTGGATCAGCCTGTGCTCACTACCACAATCAAGACAGATGACAGAAGAGAGCTGGTCACCTCTGGGCAGTCCCCAGTGGCTGGAGTTGGACCCTTAGCCTGGAATCTTAGCTGAAAGACAGACTGACACTCACCCCTCCTGTCCCCTATCCAGCACCCTGGGCTGACTGCCCGAGGTCACTCTTCAGTTCCAGTTACCTCCTAGCTCTGAGAGAGGGAAGTGGCTGTTGCCTAGAGACCCTGTAGGGTCAGATTTAGGACTCAGCAGGAGTGGGGGGGGGGGTGTTCTCCCCAGGAAGAAGGTGGGCTCCTCTTCTATAGGGACTTTCCTGTTCAGAAAACCAGACTCCTGCCCCCAGAGTCAGGGTCTGTGCCCAGACACACCCAGACACCTGAGCAGATCCAAGCTCCTGCTGCTCCCCAGACCCCAGGGGGTCCTCTCTGCAGGCTCCTAGGCCACGCTCTGACAATGCACAGTGAGAGTTGCTCCTCCCATCCCTAGCAGGTGTCTCCTCCTCCTCCACTTCCTGCACCTGCAGCTCAGGACCAGTCTCCACCCTTGCTTTTTAGGAAGTCATCTCAGTTGGGACGGTTTCTAGATTCTCCCCACCACTGGCTGGAGATGCCTCCCACCCCCATCCTGACCCCACACTGGCTCTTCGAACTTGATGGTATGCCCAAGCCCCTCTCCCAGCCCAGCACAACACAACCATCCAGTCCCTTGCACTGGGACCTAGAGAGCCCACATGTTTTAGTTTAAGTATTTTTGTTACATTCGAATACAGTATTACTTTGGAAGGGTTGTAATATGTGCACACAGTCCAAAATTGAAAAGGTACTAAAGGGCCTATAGCGGTAAGCCTGCCTTGCAACACATCTCCCCGCACCCCATCCCTTCCCAAGGGCCCTCTGTTACTGATATCATCCTGCGTGTTTCCCCAGAGCTGTTCCAGCAAAAGAAAGCATTGTTTCTGCCTCTCACGCCAATGTGTTCCACACTTGGTTGATTTCTATTAACTATTGACCTTGAAATTCACTCCATATTCATTCATAAGAAGCTTCCTCGATATGAATAGAATTCCACTGCACAGGTGTGCTAGGACTAACCTCACTGGCTCCTACTGAAGGAAGGGTAGGTTTCCCCTCACCTTTTGCTACCACAACAACACTGCCATGGATAAAGGTGTGTGTGTTCCGCTTTGCCCAGGTGTCTGAAGGCGACCTTCCCAGATAGGAGAGCTGCTGGGGACAGGGCCTGGGCATTGGCGGCAAGTTGCCCTCCACAGGGTCTGTCCCCATTCATGGAATAGAGAACTGATTTCTCCTCATTCTTGTCAACACAGTACTTCAGGCAACTTTCTTATTTTTGACACTCCTCTAGGCAAAAAAAGAAAAAAATGATACTGCAGAGGAGTTTTGAGTTTCTTTTTGTGTGAGAGAACATCTTTTCCGAGGGTTAAAAGCCATATTTGTATTTCCTTTTAATGTGTACTGTGTTTTCATACCCTTTGCCCCTTTTTTCATTTGGTGTCAGTCTGTTTTGTTGATTTCCATGTTAGGGCAATTAGCTCCTTGTCTGCCACACCAGTCACAACCATGCTTTCCCAGATTGCACTAGTGCTTTGGCTTAATTAATGGTGGCTCCAGCCACACAGACTTCTTATTTGTGTGTTTAGTTCATCAATCTTTTCTTTTATCGCTTCCAGTTTCTTTGAGCTTCCGAGTTGGGCCTTTGCTGCTCCGAAACTATGTTTTTAAAACATTCTCCTATGGCGGTGCCCATAGCTCAGTGGGTAGGGTGCCGGCCACAGACACTGAGGCTGTCGGGTTCAAACCCTGCTCAGGGCCTCCTAAAACAACAATGACAACTGCCACAACAACAAAAAAATAGCCGGGTGTTGTGATGGGCGCCTGTAGTCCCAGCTACTTGGGAGGCTGAGGCAAGAGAATTGCTTAAGCCCATGAGTTGGAGGTTGCTGTGAGCCATGATGCCACAGCACTCTACCCAGGGTGACAGCTTGAGACTCTGTCTCAAAAATAAATAAATACAATGTTTTTAAAAACCCATTCACCTATGCTTTCTTCTTACAGTTTTATGGTTTCCCTTTCTACATTTAATTATTTGGTGTCTCACATTATCACGTTGTACAGTGTGAAGTAGAACCGGCTTTCTGTTTTTTCCAGATGGCTACCCACTGGCCAGCACCATTTACCCCAATGGCCCATCTCCTCCCCAGCAGGTGAGAAGCTGCTATCACATCCTGAGCCCTGGGGTGCACTGAGGGCTGGACTATGGCTGGGCCTCTCCTGGGGCTTCTCCTCCTCTCAGCCCCAGCACCTGCCACCCGCAGGGCCCTGTGGCTTCTTTCTCCTAAATAGTTTTTGAATCCGCATTCTTCTCTCGCTCCACCTCCAAGCTTAGTTCAGAGCTCAGCATCCCGCCACCCCCACTCCAGGAATGTACAGATATGTCAGCGCTGGGGAGATATGTTCTGGGGGCTCCAGACTGTTCATCAGATCCTGTTTTCCACTTATCAACAAAGCTGCAGGGCACACGGCTGTCACGCTTGCCCCCCCCTTCCTTCCCTCTGTTACCCTCAGGCCACAGCCCCCCAAGTTCTTCATGTGCCCTTGCACATGGTGTGCCCTTGTGCTCAGAAGCCCTTGCCCCCCTCTTCCACCCTGACCAGATCCTATTTCTCCTCCAGGACTGGGGCCCCCAACACCCACAGCTCGCTCCTCACCCCCAGCCTTACCGCAGCAGGGTAGGGCCAGAGTCCCCAACTCCAGCCTGCCTGTCAACCTTCAGGCACATACTCAAACTGCACACACAGGGTCAGAGCTGGACAGAGGTGGGGAGATTTGGGGCAGCTTCCCCCTCCATCCGACACAACCCCATCTCTGATGCCAAGTCTTGGCTTTACACTCTCTAAATCTGCCCCTGTGCCCCATGGCCCCTCTGGCTCCTGCGTTTCTCCATGTGCCCTGGCCACAGGGTCCTGTCCTCTGGCTTTTGAGGGTGTGGGGACAGTGGCTTCTGATGCTGAGCATGAGGAGAGGGGAGGGGAAAGACATCGTCAATAGGGGGAGGGGGAAGAAGGTTGGCCCCCTGCAGCAAGTCCCCTGTGCCATATTAGTCTAAGGTGTCATATTTAGCAAGCTCACCCATTTCTCTAGGTAAAGGGCAGGGGACAAATGCAAGTCCCTGCCCCAGAGAGCTCACATTCCAGTTGAGAGATAGGCAATAGGCAAACTTGTAATAAATAGAATAATAATGTCAGGTAATGCAAAGTGCCATGAAAAAATTACCAAGGAGACAGGCTGGGCACAGTGGGTGGCGCCTGTAAGTCTAACGCCGTGGGAGGAGGAGGCAGGAGGATTGCTTGAGGCTAAGAGTTCAAAACAAGCCCAAGGGAGAGGGAGATCACATATTTATAAAAAAAAAGGAGGAGAAAGAAAAGGAGGAGGGGGAGGAAAGGAAGGAGGGAGGGAGAAGAGGAAATAATAAAGAAGAGGAGGAAGAAGAAGAAAGAAAGGGAGATGAGGAAAAAGAAGAGGAAAGAAAAGAAAAATTAGCAGGGCATTGTGGCACAGGCCAGTAGTCCCAACTACTTGGGAGGCTGAGGCAGGAGGATTGCTCAAGCCCAGGAGTTGGAGGCTGCTGTGAGCTATGATGACGCCACCACACTCCAGCCTGAGTGACGGTGTAAGACTGTCTTAAATAAATCCAAGGAGGTGGGGAAGAAAAAGGGAGGAAAGGAAAGAAGCAAACTGGATCAGGGACCAGACTGAGCTTTGCAAAGATCTGGGGGAAGAACGTGGCAGGCAGAGGAATCCTCCCAGGTTAGAGTCCCTGAGCGGGAAAGGAGCTCAGAACCCATCCAGAAGGCTGGTAGGGCCAGAATGAAGTGCACAAGGTGGAGAGCAGCGGAGTGACCAAGATGCTTCCTTCCCAAGACTCTGGATTTGTTCTGGGTGTGAGCAGAGAAACCTCAAGACCCGGGACGAGAAGGCGCCCTCTGGCGGCCATGCGAGGAACAGACAGGCAGTGGGACGTGGGCAGATGCTGGGGACCACCGAGGCCACTGCAAGGTCCAAGCAGGGTGCTGGGGCTGGGACCTGGGAGGTAACGGTAGGGGGTATGAGAAGGCCACACAAGAGTTTATTTTTTAGAGTCTGCAAGATTTGCTGACGGAGTCAAGATGGTGCCAGGTTTCATTCTTAGCAACTTGGCAGAGGCAGTTGCCACTTACTTAATGAGGAAAGAGGGGTGGCTGTGGAAGGAAGGGTTTGCAGAGTCTGGGATCAAGCTGCTGTCTTGGATGTTTCAGTTGAAAAAACTGTTGGATATGGAGATGTCAAGGATGTGATTGGATAGATGAGTCTGGACAGCAGAAGGTCCAGGCTAGAGGCATAATAGAGTTGGTCAAACGCAGATGGTATTTGCTATAGACTAGATGTTTTCATCCCTCTACATATCATATGTTGAAACCTAATCTCCAATGTAATGGTATTTGGAGGAGAGACCTTTGAGAGGCTATTAGGTCCTAAGGGCAGAGCGCTCACGAACGGGTAATTCCTCTTACGATAAAGACCACAGAGAGCCAGCTCCTCCTTTCCACCACGTGAGAACCCAGTGGGAAGACAGCCACCTATGAACCAGAAAGCAGCCCTCACCAGTCACTGAATCTGCCAGTGCCTTGATCTTGGACTTCCCAGCCTCTAGACCTGTGAGAAAGGAGCTTCCGTTATTGATAAGCCCCCTAGTCTGTGGTATTTTTGTCACAGTAGCCTGGACAGACCAAAACAGCATTTAGTGATTTATCTGTTTGAAATGTTATGCTGTTTGGAATTTACTTTCTTCTCCCCTCAGCTTACTAAGGTGTACTTGACAAATAAAAATTGCTCGTATTTAGGCTGTACAATGTGATGTTTTGAAATCTGCATGCATTGTCAAGTGATTAAGTCAAACCAGTTAGCATACCCATTCCTCACATTTCTTGGTGGTGAGAACATAGAAGAGCTACTCTCTTAATTCTACTCTCTGCTACTGTGAGTTCAAATTTTTTTTTAATCTTATGCATGTAAGAAAGATCATGAGGTATTTGTCTTTCTGTTCCCAGCTTATTCCACTTAGCGTAATATCCTCCAGGTTCACCCATGATGTCCCAAATAAATGTCCTTTTCTTAAGGCTGAAGAGTATTCTGTTAAATGTATACCACAGTTTCTTTATCCATTCATCTGCTGGTGGACATGTAGCTTGCTTCTGTGTCTCGGCTATGGTGAATAATGCTGCAATAAACACGTGAGCACAGATACCTCTTCCACATGAGTCTATTTCCTCTGGTTATATACCTAGAAGTGGGATTGCTGGCTCATAGGATAGTCCTATTTTTAATTTTTTGAGGAACTTCCATACTGTTCTCCATAATAGCTGTACTCATTTACATTCCCCCCAATAGTGTACAAAGGTTCCCTTTTCTCTATGCCCTCAATGATACTTGTTACCTTCTGTCTTTTTGGTAATAGCCGTTTGAATAGGCAAAATAATGTCTCATTGTGGTTTTAATTTGCATTTCCCTGATGATGAATGATGTTGAGTATTTTTTCATATACCTGTTGGCCATTTGTATGTCTTCTTTTGAGAAATGTGTATTCAGGTCTTTTGCCCATTGCATAATCAGGTTACTTGTTTCTTGCTATTGAATTGTTTGACTCCCTTATATTTGGGGGATCTTAATCCCTTGCCAGATTATGGTTTGCAAATACAATGTATTTTCTCCCACCCCCTAGGTTGTCTCTTCACTGTATTGATTGCTTCCTTTGCTATGCAGATGCTTCTTATTTTGATGCAATCCCATTTGTCTATTTTTGTCTTTTTTGCTGGAGCTTTTGGAGTTATATCCAAAAAATCAGGGCTCAGACAATTGCCAAGAAGCTTTTTTCCTATTTTTTCCCAGTAGCTTTACAGTTTCAGGTCTTACACTTAAGTTTTTAATCTATTTTGAGTTGATGTATATGTTGTAAGATAAGGTTCCAATTTCCTTCTGCCTAATGATATCCAGTTTTCTCAGCACAATTTATTGAAGACGCTGCCTCTTCCCATTGTGTATTCTTAGCACTTTGTTGGAAATCAATTGACTCTGAGCACATGAACTTATTTCTGGCCTTTTGCTGTGTTCCATCAGGCTATGTGTCAGATTTTAAACCAGCACCACATTGTTTTGGTTACCATAGCTTTGTAGTATATTTTGACATCAGGTATTAGATGTTTTCAGCTTGGTTCTTTTGCTCAAGATTGTTTTGGCTGTTCGGGGTCTTTTGTAGTTTCGGACAAATTTTAGGATTATTTTTCTGTGAAGAATTACATTAAAATTTTGATAGAGATTGCATTGAATATGTAGATTTCTTAGGGGCATATGGACCTTTTAACAAGATAGATTCTTTCAGTCCATGATCCCAGGGAATCTTTCCATTTATTTGTGTCTTCTTCGATTTCTTTTATGAATCCAGAGACTAAGACAGTATTCAAAGCAGCAAGAGATCATGGGGAAGTTACATAGGTCAGGACCCTCACCACCACAGGGTTCAGCCAGTGGTGGGAGAAAGTCTATTGGGGCAAACTCCACCTTCAGCTCCAGCAAGACCCCTCTCTGACCACTAGGGGCGCTCTCGCACACACTTTCCCACCCCCTCATTCCCAAACCATCGATCAATCTCTCCTCTAAGAGGTGACCTTGGTTGGTGGCCACACTCTCCCTTTTTGGATATTTTATTTTATTTTATTTTGAGTTTTGGAAGTTCACTTTTTGCTTTTTTCAATACTTATTAAATATTTCCCTTGCACTGGTTTACCTCTGTGTGTGTGTGTTAGCAGGCTCACACTCCCCTGCAGGTAGAAGCAGCCAGGGTATGCACAATCAGGGGTATGTTGACCTCCCCCAGCAGACTGTCAGGAAGCAGCCCAGGACTAGGGCTACAGCCCAGCAATGCCATCAGGAGCCTGGGTTCCTTCTGTGTTTTGGTCCCATCATCCTCAGCACTTGTCCTGTGTCCCATGCTTGATGGTGACTGCACCTCCCGGCCTCATGTCCAAATTCCCAGCAGCAAGAAAGAAGAAGGGAAAGGGGCCAAACACTGCATTCTCCTAATGAGAGTTTCCTTTTATTCACAGATAGACACCCTCCCCAGGGACCTCCCTGTTCACCAGAAAGTTCACTGGGCATCCTTGGCTCCAGAGGAGGCTGGGAAATAATGATTTATCCTTTCAGACTCAGTAATAGAGGAAAGAGAGCTGGAAAGGGATTGAGAATAGGCTTTGAGTGAGCCTATTTTTAACATTTGTCATAGCCATAAAGGGAATAAATTGGCCCATGTAACCAATTTGTTCAGGCTTCTGGCATCAATGATTCAGAAGCTCATCTGGTATCTTCCAGCCTTATCGCTATGGCACTTCATCGCCCAACTCACTTTCCTCTTCTGTGGCTTAATTCTCAGGCTCTTGCTGGCACGCGAAGCTCCAGATTTGTACCATCTTCCCAGCCAGACATCACAACTGAAAAGGAGTTTTGTTTTCCTAGTTGTTCCAGCAAAAGTCCTAAGATAGAATCACACTGGATCTACCCAGGTCACATGACTACTCTGACCCAGTCAATAGGTGCACACCAATGGGGGTAACAGATATCAACAGAAGGACACAAGAAGCTTGGACAATCAAGAAAACACCATAGCCAGGAGATGGACGATTAGCTAGGCCTGCATTCTATTGGTCAAAGCCAGACCTATGCCTTGCCCAGATTCAAAGCAAGGAAATAAACCCCACCCCTCAGCGGGAAGAGTAACCTGGCACGTGCAGCTACCCTTGATCTACCAGACTACTCACTGGGCAACTCAACCAGCACTCTCCCACTCTGGAAACCTCAAAGTCAGCCCTCACTCTGCTCACCTTCACCCTCAATTTTTCATAAAGTCTTGTCAGTTTCACCACTAATTACCTCTCACAAAGGCCCATTACACTCCAGCTCTTCTGCATGCACGGTACCCCAAGCCACCGGCATCTCTGGCCTGGACTGTTAAGACAGCCTCCTAGCCAGTCTGCCTGCTTTTAATCTGTCTAATCAAGTCCTTCCTTCACAGAACAGAGTGACCTTTCAAAACTGCAAATCAGAGCTGGTGTTGGTTCCTGGCTCCCAGCTCCCCACTGTCTGGCTGTGACCCAGGGGGAGTTACAGCACCTCTCTGAGGCTCAGCTTCACTCACGGGTAATGCAGGATCCTAACAGGATCTCAAAGGCTTGCATAGAGGAGCACTTGTGACAAGGGATGTGAACACCTCTTAGTGGCATCTGGCACGAGAAAGATTTCCTTCCAAGGGTGGTTCCTTTCTTACCTATTGCCAAATGGGTAAAATAAGAAGTGTAAACCGTGTTCTGGCTTCCAAAACCGCTCACAAAATGGCCCCCATTTCTCTTTTAAGGCTTATTCTCCCCTGCTCTTCACTAAAGTCACACATACAAACTCACTCTGCCTAATAGTGTGTGCTCCTGCCCACGGATGTACACGGAGAACGCCTGCTCAGTCCACCTCTGCACTTCACACATGCTGTTCCACCACACCACGTCCTTCCCTTTTCCAAGGCAGCTCTCTCTCTCTCTCTCTCTTTTTAAATTTTAGGTTAATATGAGAGTATGAAGGATTAGGTTACAATGTTTGCATTTGTTAGGTAAAGTCCCTGTTGTACTTGTGTCCTACACCCAGGAGGTGAGCCATACACTCTTCCATTGTTCCCGTTAGGTGGAAGCACACCAATCCTCCTCCCGTCTGTCCTCTCACCCTCCACCACCCCCCTTTCCTCTCTCCTCCCACCAACTTGAATTGAATTGAGTTTTTCTCTTGTGTGGGCGTGTATTAGTTCCCCTACTGGCTTCATGTTAGTATTAAGTACATCGGATACTTGCTTGCCAAGGCAGCTCTTATAACCCAGCCCCCATTCCCGGTAACCCCTCCATGGTTCTCCCCACCCAGAATCCACCATTACTGCCCCTGTTCATGCTGTTCCAAGAACATCATGTGTCAGTTGAATCATCATGGATTGTCTGCCCCGTCTGATGGGACACTGGCAGAACTCATTCCACCCTGGTAAGGCAGTGACAAGGAAGGATGAACCCTGCCCAGTGATGTGACTCAGACATGTAGGGTCTCATATCCCTCTTAACTGCAGACCACAGAATCCTAGGCGAGATGCTTTACTCTCTGTGCCTCAATTCCTCATCTGTAAAATGGGCACAATGACATCTCTCCCACTGAATGTTTGCAAAGATTAGAGATCAGGCAACAATAAATGTTTTCTTTTTTAAACAATATATTCAGTGTATGCAAGTGGTAATTAAATAAATTTTAAATGTAAAGTGTCAGATGAGAGTGTGGGTGTTGAAGTTACTGTCAGAGGTTACCCAGGCCATCTGAATGCAGATTACAAGCTCCTAACCACTGTGGCATAAGGATAGATGGACAGGAGAGGAAGAATGAACAGAAGAATGAAGGGTAGGAGATGGGGGGAGGGTGTGGGGACAAATAGGCAGTCCCTGGATGGCAGGACATGTGGAGTTGCCCTGTCCTCCCCTCTCCTCTCCCTCCACTCTACGAAGGCTGGGCTAGGGTGAGATGAGTACTCACCTGAGCCCAGAATCTAAGGGGAAGCTAAAAATTTGTTAACCGAGATAAATTGTGTGATATCTTTTAAAGTAAACCTTAATGCAAAAAAAATGGTGAACAAAATTTTAAGTATTGATGGGATCTTATCCAGCACTTGCATGACCCTGCCTCATTCCCTTACCCTGGTCCAGGCCCTACCTACCCCCCTTCCCCAGCACATCCAGCACCCCACTCTTCACCACCCCACCCACAGCTGCACCCCCATGCCAGCTAGGAAGTCAGGGAGGGGTGCAGTGGAGAAAGAAAGGAAAGACAGAAATGAAGCTGCACACTCTACCCAGCGCCCAGTTCTGGTCGGTGTGTCCAGCCCCACAGATCCATGAGGCGTCGGCCTGAAGGACCCTGAAAGGTCACCCCTCCTTCCCCCTGGAGCCCCAGGCAGTGGGTTCTCTGGGTGCCATCCCCGCTGCTACCACCGAGGGGAGCCCGCGAGCTGGTTTTGGTCTCAGAGGAAACCAACCAGGTAGCAGGGAACAGAACAGACCCCTCCCTGTCCCAGTTACCTGTCCTGGCTCCTGGTGTGGCCCCAGCACAGACCAGCTGGCAAAGCCCAGCGCAGCGCTCCCTCCCGGGCCGCATGTGGTCTTGGTGTTCTCTTCTGTAACGATATGGGGGGAGACACCCCTAAGGGCCCTTCCTAGGGAATGTTCTGGGATTCCGAGATCACAAGCTCATTGCCATTGCAATTTTGTCTATTTCACTGTCCCTGGCCATGACTCCACAATAGCCCAGCCTGGCCAAGAGACCCAGCTTCCTGAACGTTCTGATTAACAGAGTTGCCATGCACTGTGCGGGCAACCAACCTTAGCGCGAGGAGAGGAGCCCAAACCGAACACTAGAAAACATAAGGGAAACCATCCATGAACTCGGCTCTCACAGCATCCCTGGGCCAGGCTGGAAGTAAATATCATCACCTCCCAAAGTAGAGGCTGGTTGATGGGGAGAAGATGCTGACTTTCTGATCCCACGGGCCATCAGCTTTTAAGCTACCTAGAACTTTTCTGCTGGAGGTCAGAGAAAGTCAGGGATCAAACGGCCCTTAGCGCTCCATCCCTCACCCTAGCCATTTGCTCATTCAGTGAATACTCACTTGGCACCACTATGTGCAGTGGGCCAGACAGACAGACCTTGCCCCAGCCCTCATAGAGCTTATGATCCAGCAGTGAAAACAAATATTGAGCCGGTAATTACAGCCATGGGTCCTGGGAGTCTGATAGGGTGTGCAGAACACTGAGGGTGTAGGTCAGGAAGGACTGCCCAGAGGCCTCTCAGGTTAAGCCTGAAGCATGAATAAGAGTTGGCCAGAGATAATAAGGAGAAAGAACATTCTGCATAGAGGAAGCAGAATGTGCAAAGGCCCTGGGGCATGAGGGAGACTGTGGCTCTAACGAAAGATGGACCATAGACTATAGCATAGAGTAGGAGAGAGGAGGGGCCTGGGTGGCAGGCAGGAGGCCATCTCAAGGGCTTGAGGGCAGGGGGAGCCAATAGATTTTTTTTTAATTTTTTATAAGGACTGTAGAGATTTATTTTGTTTCTTTTAGTTGTAAATATAGTTTATATTATGTAAAACATATATAATAGGAAATTTACTATTGTCACCATTTTAAAGTATTTGGTTCAATGCATTAAGTACATTCACAATAAGTAACCATCACTACCAACAATCTCCAGAACTTTCTTCGTCTTACAAAACTGAAACTCTGGTCCTAGTCAAAGCAATTAAGCAAGAAAAAGAAATAAAGGGCAACGAAACTAGAAAGGAGAAAGTCAAATCATCCCTGTTTGCAGACAATATAATCTTACACTCATAAAAACCTAGGCACCACTGAAAAACCATTAGAGTTGATAAACTGATTCAGTAAAGTTGCAAGATACAAAATCAACATACAGGCTTGGGGCCCATAGCTCACTGGTTATAGCGCAGGCCACAAACACAGAGCTGGTGGGTTCCAACCTGGCCCAAGCCTGCTGAACAACAATGACAACTGCAACAAAAAATATCCAGGTGTTGTGGCGGGCACCTGTAGTCCCAGCTGCTTTGGAGGCTGAGGCAAGAGAATCACTTAAGCCCAAGAGTTTAGGGTTGCTGTGAGTTGTGACGCCACAGCACTCTATTGAGGACCACATAGTGAAACTCTGTCTCAAAAAAAAAAAAAAAAGTTGACATACAAAAATCAATAGTGTCTCCATATGCCAGTAGCAAGCAATCTGAAAAAGAAGTGAGGAACACAATTCCATTTACAATAGCTACAAATAATAATAATATTTTAAAATAATAATAATAATTAAAAACACTTAGGAATAAATTTAACCAAAGAGGAAAAAAGTCTCTACAATGAGCACCATAAAATACTGATGAAAGAAATTAAAGAGAACACAAAAATATGGCAAAATATTCCATGTTCATGGATTAGAAGAATTAATATTATTAAAATGTTCATAGTACCCAAAGAGATCCACAGATTCAATATAATTTTTATCAAAATACCAATGACATTCTTGACTGAAATATGAAAAAAATCATCTAAAATCTGTGTGGAACCACAAAAGACCCCCATTAACCAAAGCTGTCTTGGGCAAAAAGAACAAAACTGGAAGCATCAGGCTACCAGACTTCAAAACACACTACAAAACTATAGTAACCAAAACAGTATGGTATTAGCATGAAAACAGACATATAGATCAATGGAACCAAATAAAGAACTCAGATACAAATCTACAATTTTAACGCCAGTTGATTTTCAACAAAAGCACCCAGAACATAGCCTGGGGAAGGGAAAATCTCCTCAATAAGTGGTGCTGGGAAAACTAGATATCCACATGCAGAAGGATAAAACCAGACCCCTGTCTCTCACCACATGCAAAAATCAACTCCAAATGGATCAAAGACTTCCAAATGGAAGACCCAAAACTGTGAAACTACTAGAAGAAAACAAAGAGGACATGCTTCAGAACATCGGTCTCAGCAAAGACTTTTTTGGATCAGAACTCACAAGCACAAAAGCAAAAGTAGACAAATGGGACTGTGTCAAACTAAAACCCTTCTGCATAGCAGAAGACACGGTCAACAGAGTAAAGCAGCAACCTGCGTAATGGGAGACGTGAGCTGCCAAACCACTCGACAAGGGACTGATGTCCGGAACATTTAAGGAACACAAGCCACTGAACAGAAAACACACACCCACAAATAATCCAATTTTTAAGTGGGCAAAAGACCTGAATTGACATTTCTCAAAAGAAAACATACAGAGAGCCCACTATTATATGAAAAACGGCTCACCATCACTAATCATTAGAGAAACGCAAGTTAAACCCACAAAAAGATATTATCTCACCCAGTTAAGATATCTACAATCAAAAAGAAAATAATAATAATAAATACTGGTGAGGATACAGAGAAAGGGAAACTCTTAGACAACGTTGGTGGGAATGTAAGTTAGTACAGCCATCTAGACCACAGCATAGAGGTTCCTCACAAAACTAAAACTGGAGCTAGCATATGACCCAACAATCCCACTACTGGGTATATAGCCAAAGGAAAGGAAATCAGTCTTTCCAGAAGACATTTGCATGCCCATGTTTATTGCAGCAGTGTTCACAACAGCCAAGATGTGGAAGCAAGCCGAGCGTCCATCAGTCGATGAATGGCTGAAGAAATTGTGGCATACGAGCACAGTGGGATATTATTCAGCCATAAAAAAGAATGAAATGCTTTTTTTTTTTTTTCTTTTCATTCTTGCAAGGACATGGAAGAGCCTGGAGGACATTATGTTAAACAAAATGAGTTAGGCACAGAAAGACAAATGCTGCCTGTTGTCTTTCATACGTGGGAGCTAAAACGTTGATCTCATAGAAGCAGAGAGTAGAATAGTGGTCACCAGAGGGTAGGAAAGAGAGGGGAGGGGAGGATAGGGGGGGACTGTTAATGGGTACAAACTTTCAACTAGATAAGGAGGAACCATTTCTATTGTTTCTGTAACACAAAAGGGTGTCTAGAGTTAGCAATAATTTTTTTATATATTTCAAAATAGCTAGATGAGAAGATTTGGAATGTTCCCAACACAAAGAAATGAGAAATGTTTGAGTCTTCAGAGAATAATGTCCCAGCTGACACCAAGTGGGGCAGAGACCAGCTGTCCTAGACAAGCCTTGCCTAGATCAAAGTTCATGAGCGAAATAAATGTCGAAACCCACCAAGAAGTTTTGAAGTAGTTTTCTATGGAGCAGAACAGATAGGCACTTCACATGTGTTGAATGGGTAAACGGATGAATATTTGGGAGCAGACAGAGAAAGGCGAGACTGAAGGGGTTCAGAGGTTGGAGGGAATCAGAGAGGGAAAGTAAGTGGCCCAAGGGCACACAGCAGGCTGGTAGCTTTAAGTCTACTCTCACCTGACCCCTACCCCCATATTATTTTGCCTGAGATCCTTCCTCCCTCCCTCCTTTTTTCCTTTCTTCTTCCTTCCTTCCTTCCTTCTTCCTTTCCTCCCTCCATTCTTTCTTCCTTCCTTTCTTCCCTCCCTCCTTTCTTTCTTTCTTCCTCCCTCTCTCCTTTCTTCCTTTCTCCTTCCTTCCTTCCTTCCTTCCTTCCTTCCTTCCTTCCTTCCTTCCTTCTTCCTTCTTCCTTCTTCCTTCCTTCCTTTCATCTTTCTTTCCTCCCTCCCTCCTTTCTTCCTCTCTTCCTCCCTCCATCCTTCCTTCTTTCCTCCTCCTTTCCTTTTTTACATTGACCATCTCCATCTCCCACATGCAC
>CAUYPK010150421.1:0-14048 GCA_963574355.1 Loris lydekkerianus | reverse complement strand
TGGGCGTCCTCGCACCCTCTCCTCTGCAGCCCAGCGCAGCTGGGGTTGGGGTACCCACTGGGCGTCCTCGCACCATCTCCTCTGCAGCCCAGCGCAGCTGGGGTTGGGGTACCCACTGGGCGTCCTCGCACCATCTCCTCTGCAGCCCAGCACAGCTGGGGTTGGGGTACCCACTGGGCGTCCTCGCACCCTCTCCTCTGCAGCCCAGCGCAGCTGGGGTTGGGGTACCCACTGGGCGTCCTCGCACCATCTCCTCTGCAGCCCAGCACAGCTGGGGTTGGGGTGCCCACTGGGCGACCTTGTGCCCTCTCCTGCAGCCCAGCACAGCTGGGCTTGGGGTGCCCACTAGGCGTCCTTGCACCCTCTCCTGCAGCCCAGCGCAGCTGGGGTTGGGGCACCCACTGGGCGTCCTCGCACCCTCTCCTCTGCAGCCTAGCGCAGCTGGGGTTGGGGTACCCACTGGGCGTCCTCGCACCCTCTCCTCTGCAGCCCAGCGCAGCTGGGGTGGGGGTGCCCACTGGGCAACCTTGTGCCCTCTCCTGCAGCCCAGCGCAGCTGGGGTTGGGGTACCCACTGGGCGTCCTCGCACCCTTTCTTCTGCAGCCCAGCGCAGCTGGGGTTGGGGTACCCACTGGGTGTCCTCGCACCCTCTCCTCTGCAGCCTAGCGCAGCTGGGCTTGGGGTGCCCACTGGGCGTCCTCGCACCCTTTCTTCTGCAGCCCAGCACAGCTGGGGTGGGGGTGCCCACTGGGCAACCTTGTGCCCTCTCCTGCAGCCCAGCAGGGCTTCACAGCCTCTTGCTGCAGGGTCACAGAGACACATGCGTTTGGGGATTGTGTTCTTATGGATTTCAGTAAAATACGGCAAATGGTCAGTACAATCCATCATCTGTGGTATGGTTCATATTTCACCGGCACTCTCATGTGCCTTGGGCCTGGGCTTAAAGGATAGTTTCACTATATCTCAAGGTGAAGTTTTCAGCCAGGAAAAGGGGAAAGACTCAGTATTTTGGAGTAAAATTACTGTCAGCTTTGGATTTGGTTTTATTATTCTAAGTAATGGTTTTGTGATAAGTTTATATAACCTCTCAGGTGTCATTTCTTTTAAGTAAAGAAAATAAAAGATGGCAGGCTGGGCATGGTGGCTCATGCCTTAATCCTAGCACTCTGAGAGACTGAGGAGGGTGGATTGCCCTGAGCTCAGAGGTTTGAGATCAGCCTGAGTCAGAGTGAGACCCCCGTCTCTTAAAAAAGAAAAGAAAAGAAAAGATGGGGAGGTGGTGTTTTATTGTGTTTTTAAAGTGTACCATCATGGGCTACAGGTAGCAATAGACTTGAAATGACAGAATTGAAAAGGTTGCCTTAAAATGGACACTTACTGACTGAATAGTGTAGCTCAGGGTTAGAGCATGTTCCTATGCTGCCCCTGCTCATGTCTTGGGAGGTTCACTCACGGGAGGGAATAGCACTGTCTCTCTTTTTCTCTTTTTTTGTAGAGACAGAGTTTCACTTTGTTGCCCTCAGTAGAGTCACACAGATCACAGCAACTCACAGATCACAGATCCAACTCCTGGGCTTAGGCGATTCTCTTGTCTCAGCCTCCTGAGCAGCTGGGACCACAGGCACCCGCCACAACGCCAGGCTATTTTTTTGTTGCAATTTGGCCGGGGCCGAGTTTGAACCCACCACCCTCGGTATATGGGGCTGGCGCCCTACCCACTGAGCCACAGGCGCTGCCCAGCACTGCCTCTTTTGAGTTCTGACTCTTGTGCAGCTGTTTTTCTCTCCTTATTTGTTTGCCGTCTCTTCTTCCTCTGTCTCCTCCTCTCATGTTTGTTTGGCTTTACCACGATCATCCTGTCGTCAGCTAAGCACAATGTGAAACCTTTCATTTCCTCCTCCGGTGTGTGCAGTACAAGCTCCATGATACCACATCATGGTGATGCAGAGAGAGAACACTCCTGAATTTTGTTCTTGGAATGGGAAGCGTTCCCATGGTTGTCAATTACTGCAGCTCATTACAGTGCAAGTGTCTGGTGTTACCGTGTTGAGGAGGCTTGGGAAGTCCAGAGATTGTGGGCTGCCAGACTGTGGGGCTGCCTGCTGTCCCAGCGGCATGACCAGCCCTGGGCTGGGGGGCTGTAGGGCTCTGTCTTTATTCCCAGTAGCTGTTGCTGGGTGGGAGTGATGGGAAGGGAAACTTCCTGTGTGATCTACTGCCTGTGGATGACTTCTATGGTGGCAGCACGCCTAAGGAGCACCTGTGCCCCACTGAGGTGGTACTTTCCCTGACTTGATAGAGCTCTTCTCTAGAAGGAAGAGTTCTCCAGAAGGTTGACTTCTGTTGTACTGGCGGTGTTGTCATCCTGCATATCAATTTATCAAGAACAGCAGAAAATGAGTCTGACGCCCGCCCTAGCACTGCTGTCCCCTCCCTTCCCTGCTGACTTTATCTCACGGTGGTGGAGATATATGTGCAGTGTCTGACACCCGAGCACTGCCGTCCCTCCCTTCCCTGCTGACTTTATCTCACGGTGGTGGAGATATATGTGCCCTGGCTTAGTCTTTTCAAGTTCAGAGCTTTTCCACATAAGCACACCAACGTCTTGAGGAGGGCCCTGCTGTTGACGCTGGACAGCATCCTGCAGCAGGTTTTCTAGGGTCTCCTTCTGGTGCCATCTCACGTGTTTCTCTGTTCTCGGCTTTTCCTGCAAACTGGAAGTTCAGTCTTCAGAGGGGATTCTAAGCAGCAAAGTCTTTTTGGCAAGAAAGCCCTATAGTGTGATGAAAATATGTCAAATTGTATATAAAACCATTGTATGGTGCCCCATGATTGCATTAATGTACACAGCTATGATTTAATAAAAAAATTAAAAAAAAATGAAATGTGGAAAAGAAGGAGGCCCTATAAATGTTGATGACTTCACATTGCATCAGGAGGTGATCAGCTTTTAACTTAGGAGGGAAGAATTTGCTATCATTCTAAAATAGGACAATTCTTTAATATGAAGTTTAATCTATCTCCACACTCACCGATTATCTAATTATTAAATTCTGGGTTGGAAATCTGGTTTGCTTAGCTTCTAGTGTTTCTGTATCTGAAGACATTCTGATTCCCAGCTTCTCTTGGTGACTAATTTGTTCTATAAAGCCTGTGTCTTGTGATGGTACAAAGAGAAGTATAAGTTCTTTTCTTTGAACTTTAATTGAAGCTGATTTGAAAATCATTTGTCAAAGATGTAAGGCCATAATATGGGTGGAAATTTAAGGGGGAGCAATGTATATAAAAGAGAAAGTGTTTATTAGAAGAACCAAAAAGCACTTAGAGTTCACGGCCTGTCGGCATCAGCAGAGGCCCATGGAATAGCACCTTCCCTGGACGCTGTCCCTGAGTGAAGGGCCCCTCCCGGTGTGGCGTGTGGCCCCTGGAGTGAGGGCCCCTCCCGGTGGTGTGGCATGTGGTCCTAGGAGTGAGGGCCCCTCCCGGTGGTGTGGCGTGTGGTCCTAGGAGTGAGGGCCCCTCCCGGTGGTGTGACGTGTGGCCCCCAGAGTGAGGGCCCCTCCCGGTGTGGGGTGTGGCCCCTGGAGTGAGGGCCCCTCCCGGTGTGACGTGTGGTCTCTGGACTGAGGGCCCCTCCTGGTGGTGTGACGTGTGGTCCCTGGAGTGAGGGCCCCTCCCGGTATGGGGTGTGGTCCCCGGAGTGAGGGCCCCTCTGGTTGGTGTGACGTGTGGCCCCCGGAGTGAGGGCCCCTCCCGGTGTGACGTGTGGTCCCTGGAGTGAGGGCCCCTCCCGGTGTGACGTGTGGTCCCCAGAGTGGGGGCCCCTCCCGGTGGTGTGACGTGTGGTCCCTGGAGTGAGGGCCCCTCCCGGTATGGCGTGTGGTCCCTGGAGTGAGGGCTCTTCCTGGTGGTGTGGTGTGTGCCCCCCGGAGTGAGGGCCTCTCCTGGTGGTGTGACGTGTGACCCCCGGAGTGAGGGCCCCTCCTGGTGTGACGTGTGGGCCCTGGAGTGAGGGCCCCTCCCGGTGTGGCGTGTGGCCCCCGGAGTGAGGGCTCTTTTCTGGTGTGGTGTGTGGCCCCCGGAGATAGGGCTCCTCCCGGGGTGGCTCCCGGCTTCCAGTGTCCGCTGTCCTGAGAGTCTCACTTCTGCCTCTGCCCTGCTCTGCTGCTGGTGGCCTGCAGTGCCTGTCACTTCTTGTTTGCCTGTGCACTCCCTCTGCAGTCTCAAACATTGTGTTTCCTTGAACACTCTCCCCAGTTCTGTCAGATGGGGTTAGTTCTCCCTGAGCTTATCCTTCAAGCTCCATAGTGCTTTGGGCATTTCTGGAAGGAACCTCACTGTCTCTCTGCCCTGGAATGACAGTGCCTGTGCATTGAGACTTCTCTAGGACCTGGGGCTGGTACTGATGCCTGGCATGTAATGAAGATGTCTGAAGCAAATTCAGAATCTCTCTCTTCTGACTTTGTTGGTTGTGATTATTGTTAGTAAGTGGGAATTATTCACAGGTGGACATGTTGGAGGAACTGACATGGATATGAGTGCTTCCCCGTAGTCGAGCTGTGGAGCGGGTTTGAAGGATGCTGAGGTTTAATTGTGGGCCAGTGTTCTGGGTAAGTACTGAGTAAAGGTGACGAGCTGCCCACCTCAGTGTCACATCTGCACCTGGGGTGGCCGCACTGTGTGGATTTCCTGGCGTGTCTCTCTGGAGAGTAGCAACTTTCTTCCAGGTGTTTGTGGGAGCCTGTCCCCTACCCCAGACTGCGCTGGCTGACTTGGGGGGGTTTGGCTGTGAGCAAGGAAAGAGCAGAGCATGCCATGCTACCTCTTGGTGTCAGCAAGGGCCCTGGGTGCTGGGGTGCAGTGACAAGCAGGGCCTGGTGGGTGTGGCCATGGCCTGGCAGGGAGCCCAACCCCAGAGAGGTGCTCATCAAGCCCGGTGCAGCCTGCGGGTGGAGCAGTGCCCTCCCCAAGGAAGGGAGGCATACAGAGGTCCTGCCCTGAGGTGAATTGGTAATGTCTTGAAAAATGTCATTCTTCATTTTTGAAAAAAACTTTTTCTTAAAGAAAAAAATAACCAATCTGAACATGTTTTTGAAAGACTCTACTTCATCTTTTGTTTACAGTTGCTGAATCAAGGAAAGATTTCTTTATTATTTATTTTTGGTGATCCTTCGGGGTGTTGGGTAAGATGGGATGTGGATGCAACGTGGCCTCCTTCATTGGGTGTGTGATGTGGTTTTCCAGTACTCTCTGGATTAGACCAGATACGAGTGTTAAAGACAAAATTACTTTGGGCAGCTGGAGATGCAGGAGCATCGAGAGATGTGTGTGGGGATCGGAAGCAGCAGGTGGGATGGGGGCACGCTGCACCGTGCCCAAAGGTGCTGGCTACTGCCCTGTCACCAGGAGTGCAGAAGAAATCGAAAGGCTGATGTTTGTTATTTCGTGTTTCCAATCCTGTGGTAATTCTTCATTTAGAATTCTTTTCATTTTTTATTTTATTTTTTATTTAGCAGGCCTGGGCCAGGTTGGAACCCACCAGAGCACAGGCACCCAGCCCATTTAGAATTCTTTTGAATGATGGAGTCATGGGGGTAGTTCTGACATCATTTTATTAAGGTGAGGTTTGCTAAGCCATCAATCTTATGGAGGTGGCAGGAAATGCCATTTGGAAAAAATACCAGAATCCACCCAGCTGTGGGCTGAGCAGAAAAGAGCTTTGTCAAGGATCTCCAGGAGGACCCTGGCCTGGCCAGGGTGATGAGACGTGAGAAGGAGTTGCAGAGGCCCTGCCACTGCCTCCCAAGAGTGGGGAGCTGCTCTTAGTCTGTGGCTCACAGGCTGGTGCTGGTCTGCAGTTGGACTTTAGGGCTATGCCACTGATTATGGGGTCACCTGGTGGTCCCTCAACTTGAGGACACAATTCTTTTTCTCTTCTACCTTAGTATGTCAGGATTTGTGGTATAAGTTGTCACGATCAGGGGACCACAGGTGGCAGGTGTCTGTCACAGTTCCCCCTGGGGCCTTTTTTGCCCCTTTTCAGATTAAGGGTATAAATGATTGGTGACAGTTTGTGTTTGTTAGGTAAGGCCCCTGTTGTAGCTGTGCCCCTCAGCCAGGAGTGGTGCCATCTGCCTTACAGTGTGACCGTTAGGTGCTCTGAGGGGTGCTTTAGGGTCAGGGCTGCTTACTGGGACCTGTGCTTTTCCTGTGCTGAGTGGCAGGGTGCAGCCACATTGTTTGCCTGACACCGCCCAGCCCACCTCTTACCTCAGATATGAGTCTAATCGAACACGTCTTCCTCTGTACTCCTTTTTTGAGACAGGGTTTTCCTTTGTTGCTCTTGGTAGAATACCTTGGCATCACAGCTCACAGCAACCTCAAACTCTTGGGCTTAAGTGATTCTCCTGCCTCAGCCTCCCAAGTAGCTGGGAATACAGGTGCCCACCACAACACCTAGCTTTTTTTTTTTTTTTTTTTTTTTTTCAGTTGTTAGCCGGGGCTGAACCCGCCACCTCTGGCATATGGGGCTGGCGCCCTACTCCCTTGAGCCACAGGCACCGCCCACACCTGGCTATTTTTTGTTGCCAGTTGTCATTATTGTTTAGTAGGCCGGCTTCAAACCCGCCAGCCTGCATGTGGCTAGAGCCCTAGCCACTGAGCCACGAGCACCGCCAACCTATACTCACACTCTTGAAAACATCCTTGACTCTTGTATGTGTGTCCAGCAGGGATTTGAAAACACACACAGAAGGCCCAGGTGCAAAGAAGAAAAAAGCAGCCACCTGCGTTTCTGCATTCCCCTGCTGGGAGCAAGCCACCACGACATCTTGAGTTTTCACTCTGTGACCGTTCACGTGTGTGTTTATACCTGGAGTAATGGTTATGGACACAGCTTGGGACCCTCCTTTTCTGATGCAGTCATGTGTGAGGATGGCCCATGCCATTTCCTATTCCCTGAAAACATGTCTTTGTTAACAGCTCTAATGACATATAATTCACATATCACAGAGGTCACCTAACACAGTTGTGCAGTCTGAAGATCTGTTTTTAAAGACTATATGACATTGTGTGTCATACGTCACCATTTAATATATGTCATTTAATTCAGCCCTTCAACTTGGACCTTTAAGCTTCAATAGAATAAATTTTACCATAGCATTTATATTTTTGAATTATTTGAAGTTAATATGTAGTGTGTATATCTTGATACTATCTCTCTGTGATAAATAATTTTACTTTCATTTGTTAGGTAAGGAAACTAAATAGTTAATTGACTTTTTTTTTTTTTTTTTTTGAGACAGAGTCTCTCTTTGTCCAACTTGGTAGAGTGCCCTGGTATCACAGCTCACAGCAACCTCTAAACCTTGGGCTCAAGTGATCCTCTTGCCTCAGCCTCCCGAGTAGGTGGACTACAGGTGCCCACCACAACGCCCGACTATTTTTAGAGACGGGGTCTTGGTCTAGCTCAGGCTGGTCTCGAACTCGTGAGCTCAGACAATCCACCCACCTTGGCCTCCCAACGTGCTGGGATCACAGGCATGAGCCATCGTGCCTGGCTGTGACTTTTTTTTTTTTTTTTTTAAATTAATTTCACCCTGCAAGGTGATAAGAAGAGGCAAAGAAGTGTTTCTTACCCCCTGGCCTGCCCCTTGCTATTGGGCCACTGCACTTATGGGCTCAGAGCATAGCCAGCCGGGTTGGCAGAGGCGGCACCAGGCTGCCATTTGTTGGTGAGGAGCCATGGAGGATTCAGTGTAGAACTCCTTTGAGGAGGGGATTTCTTTAGTTTGTTTAAAACAGGTACTCTATAATAAGTTTCTTTATCCAGAAAAAAATCTAGCACTTTTAAAGTGAGCTGTGATAATTCCTTTTATGAAACTTATTTTGTATGCATTTCTTGTTTTGACTTTCAGAAACCTAAATATCTCGGGTCTGTGGTGCTGGAACCAAACACACACACACACTCCTGAACACCTGTGTGGTACAGGCAGGTGGGCGAAGCTGGGCTGCCACACATGCCTGCTGGGGGTCATGGCCGGTGAGGCCTCCCCACCGATGCTATCCTTGGGTTTATGGTGTTCTATAGGCGTGGAGGCAGATTTTACAAGCAGTGGGATATAGACACAATTTGTCCTAAAAAAAAAAGAGTACTTAAACCTTAATCTAGATGTTTGGCTCAAGGAAACAAGGTGAGCTCTGAATTCAAGAGCCTCTTCCCTCAGTCCCAGCCCCCTTTGCAATGAACAAAGGAGTGTGACAGTAGGATCTCATTTCTGTTAGGAACACTTGGAGGTGCTCCCGGCTGGGCTCCTTGTGGGCTCCTTGTCCCTCCTCTCTCTCTCTGCTTGGCAGCACGCACCCTGCTCTCCCGCCCCCTTTCCTCTAAGTATCGCTGCTCTCTTTGCTATATGCTCCAGTTTCTGCCTTTATAAATTATACATTCACATGGCTTTGGCTTTCTTTGCTCAAAGTTTTTGCTTGATGCTCTGAATCCTAATGAGCGCTCCTGGGAATTGGGTGGCTCTGGCTCAGACAAGCAGGGAAGAGTGAGAGTTGTGATGGGTGCGGCCGACCCCAGCTCCTCCCCCAGCTCTTCTTCCTCAGCACTCAGTTGCCCATGTTGGAGCAGGGGAGCCATGTCATGTGGTGGCGACTGAGTAGTTTAACCAATATAACTTAGTCTTTCTGCACAATGACTTGTCTGTCACTGATGTCAGTCTGTAGATTTATGTTCAAGTTTGGTTGTGCTACCTGATCACCTCTATCTTTAAAATATACATATGGTTTTGGGCAGTGCCTGTAGCACAGTGAGTAGGACACCGGCTCCATATACCAAGGGTGGCGGGTTTGAACCTGGCCCCAGCTAAACTGCAACAAAAAAATAGCCAGGCATTGTGGTGGGCACCTGTAGTCCCAGCTACTCGGGAGGCTGAGGCAAGAGAATCACCTAACCCAAGAGCTGGAGATTGCTGTGAGCTGTGATGCCGCGGCACTCTACCAAGGGTGATAAAATGAGACTCTGTCTCTTTAAAAAAAAAAAGAAAAGAAAAAAATATATATGGTTTTATCAAATCTATTAAGTGGGAAGACTCCAGTAAGAATCCCCTGTGAATGGTGCCAAGCACTGATATATTTATAACCAGTGACGTGACATGCACTTGAGTATACAGGCTTTTGAGTAAAGGATGGCCCCATCTGCAGGCTTGAATCCAAAAAGCATTGAGCACTGGAGTATTTTCATAGCTCATTCGGTGGCAAAACTTGACCTGAACTGAGGTGTCTCTGTGCTCTTTATTCCATGGAGGGTGAATCTTTGTGCATTTCACTGTGGAAATTTTAATGTTTTTGAGCACTTGCGCTTCTCCAGACCCTCCTGGGTGTATTATACATGAGACAGGGTACAGGCATCATATTATCCTTTGCAAACCTGAAAACATCTGAGCTTCAGAACACTCCTGGCACCAGAGAATTAGAGGAAGCTGCCCCAGGTGGTTATAACACCATCAGGACCCTCACCCCCATTCCCCTGCAGTAGCCCAGCCTCTTGAGCCTACTGCCCAAAGCAATCTGAGAATTTGGGTTAGAGAACAGAATTTTAAGGAGAGTGGTCCAACCTTTAAGAGGTGGTTCCAGAATGTCTGGGAATGCTGGTGAGGAGTCAAAACTTCAGGATCTAAAACATCCTTAGCACCTAAGAGGTCATCTCCATCCACTTCTCACTTTAAGGATAAGGAACTTATTTAGCAGACTTTGGAAGTACCCAGCATATCTGAGGCCCCACTTATTAGTGATCACTGAAAGTTTTTTTATTTTATTACTATTGTTATTATTAATTATTTTTTGAGACAGGGTCTCACTAAGAGCCCTTAGTAGAGTGCGGTGACATCACAGCTCACAGCAACCTCTAACTCTTGGGCTTAAGAGATTCTCTTGCCTCAGCCTCCCAAGTAGCTGGGAGTACAGGCGTCCAACACAACACCCAGCTTTTTTTTTGTTGTTGTTGCAGTTGTCATTGTTGTTTGGCAGGCCCCGGCTGGGCTTGAACCCACCAGCCTTGATGTATGTGGCTGGCGCCCTAACAGCTGAGCTATGGGCACTGAGCCGTGAAACTGTTATAGTTTCTCAAAATCATATTCTTTTCAAATTCAAAATTAACCCCTGGGGCCAGGGAAGATGACTCATACCCATAATCCCAGCACTCTGGGAGGCTAAAATAGGCAGGAGGATCGCTTGAACTCAGGAGTTCCAGACCAGCCTGAGCAAGAGCGAGACCCTGTCTCTACAAAAAACAGAAAAAATAACCAGGTTGCCTATAGTCCCAGCTACTGGGGAGGCTGAGGCAGGTAGATTGCTTGAGCCCAGGAATTTGAGGTTGCTGTGAGCAAGGCCAATGCCATGACACTCTAGCCCAGGCAACAGAGCGAGACTCTGTCTCAAAAAGTAAAAAGAAAGTATTGTTTTTCTTTTTTCAATTCCATAAGACGGTTTGTGAGTTTGTTGATGTGCACCCTTTCTGTTTTTCGAATGTAGCATCTAGTGCAGTAAATTTCCCACTAAGGGCTGCTTTTGCTGTATCCCACAGGTTTTCGTAACTTGTGTCCTCATTGTTGTTAGGTTTGAGGAAATTAAGTTTTCTCTTTTATCTCTTCCTGAACCCAACTATCATTCAGCATGAGGTTGTTTAATTTCTAGGCCTTTGTGTGGGGATGAACGTTTTTGTGGGAGTTCACTTCCACCTTTCTCCACTCAATAAATTGATTCAGGATGGATAAAAGATCTAAATCTAAGGCATGAAACAATAGAAATCTTGGAAGAAAATTGGGGAAAACGCTTGAAGGTATTGGCTGGCTAAAGACTTTATGAAGGGGCGGCGCCTGTGGCTCAGTGAGTAGGACACTGGTCCCATATACCGAGGGTGGTGGGTTCAAACCTGGCCCCAGCCAAACTGCAACAAAAAATAGCTGGCGTTGTGGTGGGCGCCTGTAGTCCCAGCTACTTGGGAGGCTGAGGCAAGAGAATCACCTAAGCCCAGGAGTTGGAGGTTGCTGTGAGCTGTGATGCCACAGTTCTCTACTGAGGGTGATAAAGGGAGACTCTGTCTCTTAAAAAAAAAAAAAGACTTTATGAAGAAGACTCCAGTGGCAATTTGCCCAGCAACAAAAAATATAAACAAATGGGACTTAATTAAACTGAGTAGCTTCTGCTATAGCTAAGGAGACAACAACCAAAGCAAATAGACAACCATCAGAATGGGAAAAGATATTTGAATATTATGAATCAGACAGAAGCTTGCTAACTAGAATTTACAGAGATCTCAAATTAAGCAACACAAAAAGAGCCAATTTCTTATATCAATGGGCAAGAGGTATAAATAGAACCTTCTCTAAAGAAGACACACAAATGGCTAACAAACATGAAAAAATGCTCATTGTTTCTAATTATCAGAGAAATGCAAATCAAAACCACCCTGAGACGTCACCTAACCCCAGCGAGAATGGCCCACATCACAAAGTCTCAAAGCCACAGATGCTGGCGTGGATGTGGATAGAAGGGAACACTTTTATACCGCTGGTGGAACTACAAACAAATACGACCCTTTTGGAAGGAATTATCAATAATCCTCAAAGAATTCAAATTAGAACTCCCATTTGATACTGTAATCCCATTACTGGGTATCTGCCCAGAAGGAGAAAAATCATTTTATTATAAGGAGATTTGCACTAGCGTGTTAATTGATGCTCAATTTACAGTTGCCAAACTTCAAAAAAAAACCTAAATGCCCACCCATCCAGGAATGGATTAATAAGCTGTGGTATATATATACCATGGAATACTATTCAGCCACTAAAAAGATGGAAACTTTACATGTTTTGTATTAACTGGATGGAGCTGAAACCCATTCCTCTTAGTAAAGCATCACAAGAATGGAGAAGCAGGAATCCAGTGTACTCAAGTCTGATATGTGGATAATTGATGCTGATACAGTATGACTGTATACTGTATTATACAATATACAGGGGGGAAAGGGGGGAGGGGGTGTAGGGGTCATGGTGCCGTACGCACCTCTTTGGGGCAGGACACAATTATAAGAGGGACTTTAACATTCAAGCAGTGTATCCTGGTTCTTTGTATCCTCAATGAATCCCCAGCAATAAAAAAAAAAGTAAACTTTGGCATATAAGCGTGTCATCTTACATTGTATTTTATTAGAGAAGAAATATTTTTAAAAGTTGAAAAAGCTTATTTTATCTACTATTATGCATTTTTGGCACATTAAATTTGATGGCCCTTACATTTTTAAAATTCCATAACTGTATTATTAAAAACACTGATCTGGAATTGTGGGAATGAAGTTGGCATAGAAATGAAAAAAAAAAATGCCATTCTAGGTATAGTTAAGAATTTAAAACTTAACCACATTTGAAATTAGGTCAACACCATTAAAATTTGTAGAGGAGCGAGACATATTTGATTGTTTTAGGATATTTACAGGTAGTGTTTTTGCCCAATTTTGGAATAAAATTGGTAGCTGGATATTAGAGTAAATACATTTTTCTAGGTCATGTGTCAGTGTCTTCTTGAGGGGTTTTTCGGTTTTATTAAAGAGCACTATGCAGGTACAGGGTTGTGCGTGTACTGGGTGAGACAGGGCGAGTGGGGTGGGCTCCGTCTTGGGACTGTACTGGGTGAGCCAGGATGAGTAGGGTGGGCTATGTCTAGTTTTTTTTTTTTTTGTTTTTTTTTTATGAGACAGATTCTTACTCTGTTGCCCTCAGTAGAGTGCTGTGGCATCACAGCTCACAGCAACCTCCAACTCTTGGGCTTAGGCGATTCTATTGCCTCAGCCTTCTGAGTAGCTGGGACTACAGGCGCCCGCCACAACTCCTGGCTATTTTTTTGTTGCATTTCAGCCGGGGCCGGGTTTGAACCCGCCACCCTTGGTATATGGGGCTGGCGCCCTGCTCTCTGAGCCACAGACACCACCCTATGTCTGGTTTTTGTTGGTGGGTGGCCAGATCCTGGTGTCATCCTCAAGTCCTCCTGTGGCTTACCTTAGAGGTCCTCTGAGCAACACTTGGTGAGCCAGGAAAGGCTGCCTCATGGAATGCGTGGAGCAGACTGTGAGTTCCAAGTGGGCAGCCATCCATAGTGGGCGGTGGGAGGCAGGGAGGTGGGAGCTCTCTGATCAGAGAGCTGGGGCGGAGCCGGCACCTGGCTGTGCACCTTGGGCCTCCCTGGGGAGGGGGAAGAGGGCAGCCAGGGAAGTCATGAGCCTGTTAGCCCTGGCGGCTCTGCTGTCTCTCCTGGGCACACAGGGACTGAAGCTTAGTCAGCAGCTGGAGCTCTTGACTCGAGGAGCGCAGGGCCAGGACCGGTGTCCCTGAAAACAGGTCCCTACATGTTGCATTCTCCCTCTGACTTTGTGAGAGGAGTCTGACGTCTGCAATTCTCAATTAGGTACAAAATGAAAAACCAGTGAGGAAGCAGCTAGGCTGTGGGGAAGAAGTCTTCCTTTCCCTTGGATGAGGGGCTGGGCCCACCTGTTCTTCAGGAAGCAGCTTGGAAGGGGCTCCAGGGGGCTCCAGGCCTCTAATCAAGGCCTTACGGAGGCCTTGACATTCCCTATCACAGACTATGAAACAAACGCTCTGGTTTAAAACTGTTGCAGGGTAGGTGTTTCCATGAAAGATCTCGTTTTTTTTTTTTTAAAGCAGGAACTCAACTTTATTGTGTCAAGCAACTGCTTATATAGAGAGTGGGGAAGGGGCGGGGAAAGAAGGCAGGGGATGAGGTGCGTGACAGGGTTGGGCCAGTGGCATGGTACCACGTTGGCTGTATCTAGGTAGAGGCAGTTTCAGGCCGGGCCTTGCTGAGTCGTTGCTACGTTGAAGTAGCTCGATGGATCTACTTCTAGTCAGGCTGGGGAAGTTGCACTAGGCCTCAGGCACAAGGCAGGGCCCAACAATTCCCTCTTTTGTTTTTTGTATGGCAGAAAAACATAGCCCCTGTCTTAGGTTGCCTGCTCTTGCAGTTTCAGTCTTACC